>WNWK01011172.1:0-65931 GCA_009830355.1 Cherax destructor
ACCAACGTCCAATGTTCCCTCAGTGGCAATAAACATCTGTGTGTGATGGTCGATCACTTTACCAGATTTTGTGAGTTAGTTCCTATCCCAGATAAGACTGCCGAGACAGTAGCTAAAGTGTTTAAGGAACGTATAATCTGTAGACATACCACTCCTAAGTCCCTCATAACAGATAATGGAGGTGAATTTTGTAACGAGATTCTAGAAAACCTATGTGCCTTGTATAAGATTACTAAATCTACCATTGTTCCACACCATCCTGCCAGCAATGGGTTAGCAGAAAGAACGAATAAGAAAGTCCTTGATGTCTTAAGAGCTACCATCAATCCCAATAGTGTAACCTGGGATGAAGTTATACCTGAATGTCGTTATTCCCTACGTACACGACAAGTGTTAATTAATCCTCAAGTATCATTTGTAGATACCAGTGTAGATCCTCCTCAATCAGAAGTTGAGTTACCTATTGTAACAGAGTTTGATCCACCCAGAGATGATAATTATACAGCCTATATCAATCTCACCCTAGCAGAGTTGGGTTAAATGTAACTAACCTGTATAGATAAATATGTAGTAAGCGTTTAACTGTGTGTTATAATATCTACTTAGTATCACTCAAATTTTTTTTTGTGTGTTCACGTTCTCTCCGAGTTCTGAGAATTAACAGTATAGATTTGAGTGCACCAGATCTACCTTGTCTGTTAATCACTATCTTCTTGTAATTTATTTCCTCAGAATTCGTAGATCACATGAAGACAGTTCGATCGAACAAATTAAATTTTTTTTTATCCCTTTTATCATGATATTCTTGAATGAGCTCATTTAATTAATTCCCAAGTATCAAGATGCATCATATAGTAATGTAGATTGTTCCGTCACGATAATATCCATGTGAAGTATAATGTTAACTGTTGTGTACTTTGACATTGTATAGAATCAGCTGAGAGTTGTTGCCTGTTGTCCTTAGTTTGTGTAGTTGTATGTCGAGACGCCATACGTAGCATGCCCGAGCTGTACGGGTTGTACTTATAACGGCTGCATCACGGCTGTTCACGTGATTTCCAACCTCTGCCCATGTGATCTGGCATCAGCCAATGATAGGCCTGCCTTTTGAATGCCTCAGCGCCAGGCGGCCTAGTGTTCAGTTACCACCCAGACTCAGTGCAGGACAGACACACAGGCATAGGCTCTCAGCTCCCATATATCCAACGCCTCATTAAACGCTACCAAAACCCAAGCTCATCGTCTGTTAATATTACCAAATCTATGCAAAGAACCCCACAACACAATGGTCAACCTGGTGAGCGACCTCAAACTACTCAACATGGTGATTCGAGACGGCAGTATCCAGAGTGGCGTAAGCCACAAAATCAACGATGAGCCAAAGTTAAAGCTGAGGTGGTATGCTACCTGTGCAGTAAACCCGGCCACATCAGGCCCAATGCCCAAATAACCGCCAACCATTAGGGAAAATTTATAATGTCCCTAATAATAATAATATGACTCAGAAAGAAGTAAAGAAGGGGATGGCCCCCTACTATAGCACTTGTCATATATCCCTTCAGGAACATTCAGAGAAAATGGAAGTTAGAACCTTTAGGGATACTGGAGCATATTGCTCACTTATAAGATAGGGAGTACTTCCCCTTTATGAACAAACCTCTTTGCAGTCCTCAGTTCTGTTAGAAGCTTTTGGAGGAGCAGTATTTTCTGTCCCTTTAAAAAAAATATATGTGCAGAGTAAATACTACACTGGGTATTTGACTGTAGGTGTATCTGAGGGATTCCCCATGAAAGATGCGATGCTATTACTGGGTAATAACATTGAGTCTACTAAATGTATGGAACCCATAATGATTAATTCTTCCCCGATGTTGGCCATAACTCGGGCAAAATCCAAATTGATGTCTGATGAGAATGTTAATTCGTCCTTGGACGACTCTGATCTCGGTGTTGCGCCTCTACTACCTTACCTTGCTGGTTAACCTTCATTTACTTTAATAGTACATTGCGTTCATTTCTTTTAATAGCTAAATTGGAAATGAACGTCCTTGTATTATTAATATTTGTTTGTATATTTATTGTGGCCACATTTGTAAATACTGCTATATTATGTTACTTTAGGTCACCGGTCTGTGTACCGGAGAATGGTAATAGTTAAGAGTATAAACTCTGTATGGTTGTTTGACACCACTCCCCCCCATTCTCCCCTTTCTGTGTCAATGCGTGTTTATAGTCACGTGACCTACCTAACCTCCACGGTCGCTATAGAGCTGTAGTCAGTTGCAGATACCAGCCAATGGGTCAACACTCCTGCTCTGGCTGTTCGCCTTCTTAAAGCCTGTATATTCTGTTAATTGCCTAATCCTAGTTATTTCTCTGTAATCTTTTGTTTTTAAGACATTATCTACGCACTTGGAGTAGAACGTGCAATAGGGGTTCATATCTAAAGATACAGTATAAAGGAATAACCCTGTTATAATCTACTACACTAATTCATTAAAGAAAGTTTTAATGATCACTTATTATTATCCCTCAAACTCTATAAAAATTGTTATGCTCTAATCTAAAAAGGAAAGTACCCAAATTAAAGTTGTTTAAAGGGAGTGTAACAAGTGGGGGCCTAAGTCCAGGAGCATAATATTGAACATTACAGAGATGGCAGAGAAGTTTGAGGATATAACTATAGAGAGATTACAGAGTTTAAAGCTACAGTCTTGCTGGCAATTGGCCAGAAGCCTAGGCATAAAATATGATAGACATTTTACGCCCCAGACAGTCCGATACATGATACAGAATGTATTATTTCCAGATAAGCAGGAGGATACAGAGACTGACAGTGACGACGAATCAAGTAGTCCTGGCCTTTTGGATTCTTTATTACAGACCCCAGAGTCCGGAACAACGAGGCTGGTAACAACCCCTACACAAGACGACGGACAACATCGGGTACCAGAAACTCAGGATGACGACGCTACGGGACCAACTCCAATCCCGTCCCCGAGGACTAAATGGTGGACAAAAGGTCACCAGACAATGGAAACAGTTCAAGGTAAACTTTTTACCAGTAATTTAGAAAGGGAACAAGAGCAAGAAGTCCAAATGGATATGGAAAAGACTTCTCTTCAACAAATCCCTTTTGCTCTCTTACTCAACTCAATTCGTTCAAAAGAGAATTTTGAACGTCTGGAGCGTATTTTGTCACTTCAAACTTCTCATGTAGAAGCTCAGATAAAATTAAAGAGAGAAAATTTTGAACGTGACTCTTTGATTTATCAACGAGAATTACTTAGAGAGAAAAGAGAATTAAGCAATTGGAATACGATGCCCTTTTTTGATCGTAGTAAAGCCGCATCCTTAATGCCTAAATTTAGTGAAGATAATGTAGATTCATTTTTTGAGGCTTTCGAGAATCAAGCTAAAGTGATGCAGTGGCCTCCAGAGTTTTGGGCAGCATTGATACATTCTTCGTTAGTAGGAAAAGCCCAAACCTTTACTGCAGCCTTACCTTTCGAACAATATTCTAACTACGATCAAGTAAAAGATTGTCTTTTGAAAGCGTATGACCTGCTACCCGTAACTTACTTAAAGATGTATAGAACTTTAAAGAAACATCCTCAACAATCTTGGGTAGACTTTGCCAGAGAAAAGCTCTCTGCTTTTGAGCGCTGGCGTAGGGCAGCGGGAGCTTCCTCCGTAGAATCTCTTTCCCAGTTAATATTACACGAAGATCTTTTTAAGTATTTCCCTGAAAAAAATCATACGTACCTGTTGACTCATCCTTCCAAGGAGCTAATAGATACTGCGGCCCAGGCAGATAATTTTGAAATTTCCCATTTAATGGCAGTTGAAACCGGCATGAATCAGGAGAGGAGACCCACATCACAAAATTTTAGTTCAAAATGGTCTTCTAGGAAGGTGCCTGTGAAAGATTATGTGAAGGTCCCTGTAACAGGACAATACCAAAAGGAACAAATCCCTCGTTGTGCCTTTTGTAATAGTTTAGGTCATAGACAGTTCCAGTGTTGGCTAAAAGAGCGAGATGATAAATACTCGCAGAGAGTAAAATATCCCACTCAGGTAATTAATTCTTCTCAAAAGCAAAAACCTAAGGACGATGAATTTTTACCTTTACAGGCTTCGTCCGCTGACCCATCTTACAGATGACTCCACCAGGTTCTAACTCCTGAAGAGAAAATCAGAACGGCTATGAAACCTTACTTCGCAAAAGGAAAGTTGGGAACCAGTAAAGAGAGACTAGTGGACGTCACAACTTTCAGAGATACTGGTAGCTATCTCTCTCTGGTAAGATCAGACCTGGTGAAGTTACCGGATAAGGGTGCGCCCCAACTTGAAGTGTTATTAGAGGCGTATGGGGGTGCTATATTGAAAGTCCCTCTTATAAAGATTTATGTGGAACTTCCAGAATATATTGGCTGGATTAACGTAGGAGTTTCGGATAAGCCTTTTCCAATTTCGGGTGTAGATTTATTAATCGGGAATGAAATTGATCAATTAGGAATACCCAAAGAACCCCTAGTGATGGACAATCCCTGCAATATAAATTATGCTTTGGAAGCATCTGAGACTGGATTAGATTTATTTCCCCTTAATGTGATCACGAGGGCCATGGCTAAACACCCCAAACAGGTGTTAGACCCAGAGCTTTCAGAAAAAGCTGGAGATTATGTTTGAACTTTCTATTTAGTGAAACAGTTCAAGCGGGAACCTCAGACTTGAATAAAAATGTTCTACCGCTCTCTTCGGACCTAGTAAGCAAGTGTAGTAAAGAGGAATTTATTAAAGCTCTAAAAAACGATATAGATCTAATAAATAGTACTAAAGCTGAGGCTTTCTTTTATGACGAAGAAGGATTTCTCTGGAAAAGAGGAAATGATAAGAATTCTACTCCTGGAAGGAATTTGTTAGTAATTCCTTCCTCTTTGCGCACTTTAGTATTTGAATTTGCGCACCATAACCCTTTCGGAGGACATTTAGGAATTCGTAAAACAGAGAAGAAAATTCGGAAATATTTTTTATTGGCCTCGGATGAAAATATATATTGCTGATCAGGTACAGAAATGCCATGTTTGTCAATTGATAGGCAAAACAGCCCACAATCCGGCAAAAGCTCCTCTAGTTCCTATAAACACTCCTGAGGAACCTTTTGACAGATTAGTTATAGACTGTGTGGGACCTTTGCCCCGCACAAAAAGGGGAAATCAGTACATCTTTACTATTATGGATATGGCCACCAGGTATCCCGAGGCCATTCCAATGTCGAAAATTAACGCTAGAAACATAGTACGCTCCTTGCTACGTTTCTTTTCAAAAGTAGGCATTCCCCATGAGATTCAATTAGATCAAGGCTCAAATTTTACATCGAAGGTTTTTAAAGAAGCTATGTCAAGATTAGGAGTAAAACAGATACTATCCACAACCTATCATCCTAAATCTCAAGGCGTATTAGAAAGGTTTCACCAAACCCTTAAAACCACTCTGCGGGCGTATTGTGAACAATATTCAAGAGATTGGGATGAAGGTTTACCCTTCCTTCTCTTTGCCCTAAGAGAAGCCGAACAAGATAGTACGAAACACTCTCCCTTTGAGTTAATTTTCGGCCACCAAGTGCGGGGACCTCTAGCTATATTAAGAGATTCGTGGATAGGTAAGAAAGAGCCTCTTTCTCCGTTAGACCCTCCGTTATTGAGGGAACACCTTGCACAATTGAAAAACTTGGCTGCAGTGAACCTGACCGAAGCTCAAGCTAAAATGAAAAAGTTGTATGATCAGAGGTCAAAACCTCGTTCCTTCCAACCCCAGGAATTAGTTTTAGTAAAAAACTTTGTTTCTGGACATTCTTTAAATCCTCGTTATCTAGGACCTTACGAGATAATACGTAAGCAAAACGAGGTAAATTATCTAGTGCGTGAACCAGGACGTAGAAAGAAAATTAAGAGTTATCACATAAATAATTTAAAAAAGTACGAAGTAAACTCTCTTCCTACTGCTATCACTGCTACTCAACCTCCAGCCTCTGAACTTATAAATAGTACACCAGGAGACTTAAGAGAATTTAGGCTCAATAATTCAGAAATTTTAAAGCGATTGGATAATTTTCTAGATGTTCTTCCCTCTGTTCATAAATCGCAAATAAAAGATTTGATCTTTAAATACAAATCTATATTCTCTGATGTGCCTAAATCTTGTAAGTTAGGCTTCCATGATATCGAACTATTGCAGGATCTTCCCATAAAGCAATCCCCATATTGGGTCTCTCCTGCTAAACAAGAATTAATTCAACAAGAAATAGCCACCTTATTAAAATACAATTTGATAGAACCAAGTTGGACGCCTTGGGCCTCTCCCTGTTTATTAGTCCCCAAGCCGGATGGTACAGTGAGGTTGTGTACACATTATCGTAAGGTCAATGCTATCACCAAGCCGGATGGATTCCCATTACCCCGAATTGATGACCTTATTGATACCGTGGCCGGGGCCACCTTTGTAACCAGATTAGACTTACTAAGAGGGTATTACCAAGTTCCATTAACCCCTAGGGCTCAAGAAATTTCAGACTTTGTAGTTAAAAATGGATTATATACATATTAAGTTATGCCTTTCGGCTTATGTAACGCCGCTTCTACGTTCCAAAGAATTATGAATATTCTAGTCCAACCTTTAGGTGTGGAGGCAGACTTGGATGATCTTGTGGTTTTTAGTCTAGATTGGAAATCCCATTTGGAAAGATTGGAAGAACTAGTAAATGCCTTACAAAAGTATAATTTCACAGTAAATTTGCAAAAATGCGACTTTGGTAAGGCCCAGATTAAATACCTGGGGTTTAAGATTGGGCAAGGACAAGTCGCCCCAGACGAATTAAAAGTCAAAGCCATTTTAAATTTCCCTCAGCCCCAAGATAGAAAAGCCCTCCAAAGGTTTTTAGGGATGGCTACTTATTATCGAAGATTTTGCCCAAACTTGGCACAAGTAGCCTCTCCTCTCACTAAACTAACAAGTCTTAAACATAAATTCAACTGGGATGAAGCTGTAATTTAGCCTTCAATCGCTTAAAACGTTTTCTTTCCTCAGCGCCAATATTACGAAGTCCTGATTTCAACATTCCTTTTACTCTATTTGTGGATGCCAGCGACTCTGCCATTGGCGCTGTGTTATTACAACCTTCCCAACAAGGGGATATTCTGCATCCAGTATGTTATTATTCATATAAATTAAAGGAATATCAAAGATCCTATTCTACTGTAGAAAAGGAAGCCCTGGCATTAGTCGTATCTTTGGAGCATTTTGACGTGTATCTTGGTTATTCTCCTCATGTGGTGAACATTTTGACGTGTATCTTGGTTATTCTCCTCATGTGGTGAACATTTTGACGTGTATCTTCGTTATTCTCCTCATGTGGTGAACATTTTTTCTGATCATAATCCACTTACTTTTATAAACTCGATGAAATCCAAAAATGTTAGAATTTTAAGGTGGGCTTTAAGGATCCAACCCTACAGAATTTATATTTCTCATATAAAAGGATCCAGTAATGTAATAGCCGATGCATTGTCTCGCTCTTAATGGCTTCTCTAACTGTATAATTTCTTCACAGAATAGAAGCATATCTGATCCTGGTCTAGGAAGTGGACTGATGAGATGCTCGGAGAAAGATACGTCTTCTCCCTCACCCTGAGACATTCCTTCTAGCAATGATATTCATTCCTCGCTGTACGACTGAAACGTCGAGATATTATCTTGTGGGCCGGGGTGTTACGCCTCTACTACCTTACCTTGCTGGTTAACCTTCATTTTCTTTAATAGTACATTGCGTTCATTTCCTTTAATAGCTAAATTGGAAATGAACATCCTTGTATCATTAATATTTGTTTGTATATTTATTGTGGCCACATTTGTAAATACTGCTATATTATGTTACTTTAGGTCACCGGTCTGTGTACCGGAGAATGGTAATAGTTAAGAGTATAAACTCTGTATGGTTGTTTGACACCCCCCCCCCCCCATTCTCCCCTTTCTGTGTCAATGCGTGTTTATAGTCACGTGACCTACCTAACCTCCACGGTCGCTATAGAGCTGTAGTCAGTTGCAGATACCAGCCAATGGGTCAACACTCCTGCTCTGGGCTCACTAACTTACTGGCTGTTCGCCTTCTTAAGTCTGTATATTCTGTTAATTGCCTAATGCTTGTTATTTCTCTGTAATCTTTTGTTTTTAAGACATTATCTACGCACTTGGAGTAGAACGTGCAATAGGGGTTAATATCTAAAGATACAGTATAAAGGAATAACCCTATATGTATGTCTTATGTCTGTTATAATCTACTACACTAATTCATTAAAGAAAGTTTTAATGATCACTATTATTATCCCTCAAACTCTCTATAAAAATTGTTATGCTCTAATCTAAAAAGGAAAGTACCCAAATTAAAGTTGTTTAAAGACTTGGGAGTGTAACACTCGGACTAACCAATTTGTTTTACGAGGAAAACTGGCCAGGGCCTCGTAAATTTAATGAACAGCCCCAGATCAAGCCTTCCTATTCCAGGGTTGCAGGATTGCCAGATGTCTCTGTTTCCATGCCTGAGGGACTGTCCTTTCGGGAGGAACAACGAAAAGACTCCTCACTAAACTCCGCTTTTGAGGCAGCCATGGGTAAATCCACTTCAGGTCACCCGGTCAAATATCAACTAAAAAACTGTTACTTAGTCTGCACTGAAACTGGTAAAAAGGTAGAGGGAAGACAGCAGACAGATAGATTAGTAGTTCCCCCAAAAATTAGGTCTCATATATTAAATATAGCCCATAACCAAAACTAAGTATAGAATAGTACAAAGTTAAGGCAAGATGTAAAGAATCATATTCTTTGTTGTCCAGAATGTTAGCAGGTAGGGAAACCTGGACACCCCATTAAACCTGCACCTCTCCATCCCATTCCTGCTAATGGAGACCTTTTTTTTCAGAATTAATAATAGATTGTGTTGGTCCACTACCTAAGGCTAAGTCTGGAAATCTATACTAGGATATCATGATGTAGATGTTGGAAACTCTAAACCTATTAAACTCTCCCCCTACAGAGCTAATCCTGAAAAACAGAGGCTACTTCAGCAGGAAGTAGAATTTCTGTTAGAGCATGGGTTAGTGGAGGAGTCATCTAGTCCATGGGCTTCACCGTGCATCCTTGTTAACAAAGCTGATGGAGGGTTTCGAATGTGTGCAGACTACCGTAAGGTGAATGAGGTCACAATTGCAGATGCCTATCCTCTGCCACGTCTGGATGACATAATCGACTTTGTGGGTAAGGCTACTTTTGTATCCAAATTGGACCTCCTTAAAGGTTACTATCAAGTACCTTTAACAGATAAAGAGAAGGAAATCTCTGCCTTCGTAATTCCAGGTCATTATCAATATACAGTAACCCCTTTCGGAATGACAAACTCTCCTGCATCATTCCAGAGACTTATCCATCAGGCTATTAAAGGACTTGAAGGCACGGCCGCTTACCTAGATGATATAGTTGTTGTCGGACAATTGGGACCAACATATGTTTAGGCTTAAGGCTCTCTTTGAGACCTTCCAGAGTTTTAATTTAACTGTTAATTTATCAGTCATCCTTTGGCCAATCTACTTTTAATTTTTTGGGCCATGAAGTAGGTAGTGGCAAAGTGGCCCCTAAATTTGCAAAAATTCTGGCCATTAAAAATTATCCAGTACCCCCTGACAGAAAATCCCTTCAACGTTTTCTAGGGATGGTAGGGTTTTTAGCCCTACCCTCTGTTGTCTCACTCTTAAGTTTAAAGCCGGACTTTATGTCTCGAGAAAAGTTTAGCTTTATCTAATGAGTGGGATGGAGAAGGGGAAAGGCAGTCCCATTATTGTAACGTGTCATGGCTGCACTCTACCCATGTGAGGTGTAAGCCTAGTCCTGAGCCCTCTTGGGGTGGGGGTGTTGCATACAAAGAGTATGTCCCCCTTATTTGGAGCATGCTAACACACCCACATAGGCTTCGTTTGGTGATCGGGGCCCCATCACCAAATCAACAACTGGGTTCAGCCAATCATAGTGCGGGTCTGGCAATGGGAAAGGTGACGTGGATTCCACTCACATGTTTGCCATTGTCACTCCCTCCCTGAGCTGGTTGTTGAACGGTCGTCTCTGTCTATTGGCTGTTGTTCTGCTTTGACTACAGTGGCATGCACTAATACTATCTCTGTAAATAGTGTACATATTTGTATAAAGCCTTATAATATACTTGAAAGAAAATACAAAACTCATATATATTCATAATTGCTTGGTGAAGGAAATACAATTCAAAGCATTTTTCTACTGTGTTTCTTTGCTCCAAGCTCCATTTTTACACTCAGGATAACAGGCCTTAGATCCTGAGGTTGTAATAGATGCTAATACCTGTTTTATCAGCATATCCAACCCTACACTAACCCATAGTATACAGAATTCGGGGTTTGGTGGCCTGGTGGCAAAAGCTCTCGCTTCACACAGTGAGTGTCCGGGTTCGATTCCCGGCGAAGGGGTGGAAACATCGGACGTGTTTTTTCTTACACCGGTTGTCTATGTTCACCCATCAGTAAAATGGGTACCTGGGTGTTAGTTGACTGGTGTGGGTCACATCCTGGGACAAAACTGACCTAATTTTCCCGAAATGCTCATCATAACAAGGGGCTTTCTATATAGTAGCATGTCATTGATGTCAACTAGACCTGTATACTTTGTACATGTAGTAAATAAAGATATTATATTATATAAAATTATATTATCATTGAACAAGTTTACCAGGAGAGATCTTGTGATAGTGTCAAAGTGAAATCAAAAAAGCTTTAAGGATTAATGCTCAAGTCTGGTACAGGTTTTGGTAAACAGGCTAGCAATGACCTCCTTTCTTGTAAGCGTATTTGAAAATATTTGTATGAACACAGAAAGACACTCGGGCGGGATTATTTTACTTTGCAATGTAGTATAGTATTAGTCTATCCGTGGTCACATGTTTATAGGCGGCAAGCATCTAGAGAGGTACTACCGCAATGTGAAAAGGCAGAATTTTTTTCAAAAATTATACTTTATCTTATTACACATGTGTTTTAATTTCTCGAGTATTTCGTGATATTTCCTACCTGGAGTCTACCTGGAGGGTATTCCGGGGATCAACGCCCTCGCGGCCCGGTCCATGACCAGGCCTCCTTGTGGATCAGGGCCTGATCATCGAGGCTATTACTGCTGGCAGCACGTAGTCCAGCTTATGAACCACAGCCCGGCTCATCCGGCACGGACTTTAGGTATCTGTCCAGCTCCCTCTTGAAGATCACCAGGGTTTATTGGTAATTTCCCTTATGGCTGGTGGGAGTCTGTTGAACAGTCTTGGGCCCCGAACACTTATTGTGGTTTCTCTTAGTTTACTAATGGTGCCCCTACTTTTCACTGGTGGCATGTTGCATCGCCTGCCAAGTGTTTTCCTTCCGTAAGGAGTGATTTCTGTGTGCAGATTAGGGATCAGTCCCTCCAGGATCTTCCAGGTGTAGATTATGATGTATCTCTCTCGCCTGCACTCCTAGTATATTAATATTTCCTTTACTTTTTCAGTGGACGTGAGCATTTTTTCCTTAGTCATACATGTTGTAAACAGTTGAATAAAATGCTGGAAACATAGGAATAGTTTCCTAATTTTTATGCACGTAACTAAAAACATAAGAAGGAAATTTAAGTTGGTTTATTTAAATGTGTCACATGTTCCTGAAATTTGGATGTTAAAAATATCCGATTTTAATGTCATGAATGTTCTAACACAGAGTGAAACAGGAAGGAGGAAAAGGAATTTAATTGACTCTGAAGTAAGAGATCTAAAAAAGTAATGGTAATGTTGAATAAGCAATGATAAGAAAGAGAAGCAGAAGACAAATATAAATTTTGAGAAATTTGTAGTTTTAAATCTAGTTGGATGTAGGAAGTGGGTAGCAATGTAGAGCAGACGAAGAGTCTGCGGCATGTTATTAGGTGAATATGAAGGGAATTTTGGTTAAATACAATAATCATTTCGAGCGACCTTGATCCCAAAGTGGTAAAATGAGCTCCACACGTTTGTCGAGGATATTGCAGTTAGTTAAGAGTATCAGAGGTAAAATAACAAAAAGAAATCTATAATGAAATGTTTTTAAAAGAAGCTATGTAAAAGGTTATACATATTTTAAAATGAACTGAATAAAAATATATACGAGGTATGATAGAATTCAAAACAAATAAAATGATAATGTGTATACTTGTCGATATTAATATTTTTAGGATACTTTTTTATGATCATATTTAGTGGACAAGTTTGGGAGAGTGTGTAAAGGTAGAAAGTTGAAAGTGAACATAGATAAGAGTAAGGTGATGAGGGTATCAAATGATTTAAATAAAGAAAAACTGGATATCACTTTGGAGAGAGGGATTATGGAAGAAGTAAATGTTAACCATAGAATTGATGAAGGAAAAAAGGTGAGTGGTGCGTTGAGGTATCTGTGGAGACAAAAAACGTTATCCATGGAGGCAAAGAAGGAAATGTACGAAAGTATAGTGGTACCAACACTCTTATATGGGTGTGAAGCATGGGTTGCAAATGCTGCAGCGAGGAGGAGGCTGGAGGCAGTGGAGATGTCCTGTCTAAGGGCAATGTGTGGTGTAAATATTATGCAGAAAATTCGGAATGTGGAAATTAGGAGAAGGTGTGGAGTTACTAAAAGTATTTGTCAGAGGGCTGAAGAGGGGTTGTTGAGGTGGTTTGGTCATTTAGAGAGAATGGATCAAAGTAGAATGAATTGGAGAGCGTATATATCTGTAGGGGAAGGAAGGCGGGGTAGGGGTCGTCCTAGAAAAGGTTGGAGGGAGGGGGTAAAGGAGGTTTTGTGGGCAAGGGGCTTGGACTTCCAGCAAGCATGTGTGAGCGTGTTAGATAGGAGTGAATGGAGACGAATGTTTTTTTGGACCTGACGAGCTGTTGGAGTGTGAGCAGGGTAACATTTTGTGAAGGGATTCAGGGAAATCAGTTAATTGATTTAGTTGGACTTGAGTCCTGGAAATGGGAAGTACAATGCCTGCACTTTAAAGGAGGGGTCTGGGATAGTGGCAGCTGGGAGGGACAATTCTCAGCTGTCGTATCTGAGCTCCTCTGCAAAGACAGTGATTATGTATGTGTGGTGAAAGTGTTGAATGATGATGAAAGTATTTTCTTTTTGGGGATTTTCTTTCTTTTTGGGTCACCCTGCCTTGGTGGGAGACGGCCGACTTGTTGGAAAAAAAAAATTAGTAGTAGCTACAACAAAAGTTAAGGGCCGGTGGAATAGAAGTGTAAGAATTTAAACGAGAAAAATCAGCACATTGCCATTGATGTACCTAGTGTATACTAAGCTTCTTTCAAGGACTAACACCAATCATACATAGAACAAAATGATATCTAATGTTAAGTTTATGAATATAAGAAATGTATTCCAGTTTTCAAGCAAGCGAACTATTAAAACGACTTTATTAACTTGGAATCTATTTTCCTTATTTATAAAAAGAAATGATCTGAAATGTAAAGTTCACGAGTCGGCTATAATTCCGTCACAACCACACATAACCATATTATATACACAGTAGAAACCTGATACTCTAACTACCGTTGCTCTGAAGTCTCTCCTTCCTACACTTAGCTCTTGCACACAGTTCTGGATCAGGTGTATTTCTACTGAATCTATTTTCTCATACTTTTTTCTCACACCAGTGTCATGAACCGGAAGGCCGATTCTCGTTTCTAGCCCATCGGCTAACCCACCTTCACACGTGTCTACAAACGTGTGATGGTGGGTTAGCACCACTGAATGAATCGTCTTATAACAAAAGTCCGTGTCATTGTCTACGCAAGCGAATTAACCACAAAAATTAACAGTAGAAACTAGGGATAAGACGATAACAATTTTTTTTTTGCCGATAAAGACACCGATATGGATGCCCAATTTTAGGCCATATTTTTATATTTTTAAAATTTTAAGAATAATGTTTAATATATGGGAATTCTTATTACACAATGTGTATTAAACAACACATGAAATATTAAATAACTTAATTTCTCTAAAATGACACTGTCATTACTACTTACAAGTGAGGCCTACAACTTGAAAAAATAAAAAAATTAATGAAATTTAATTTAATGAAAACAATCAGGAATTAATAATGAAAATAATTCTTTGAATAATTTCCAGTTATGTTCAAAAGCAAACTTAATTTAAAGCTGTAATTTATTTTATCTCAGATCGTGAGCAACGTCTTTCCATTATTAAGACAAATTATCTGACTTTTCCATAACACAGTTTGAAGTTTTTTTTGATAGATTTCTGTTGCTGAGTGATCAGAGGAAGTTATCCCCGTATTTTATAATCTCAGTCACTCGTGCCTCAATGCATGGAAATGAAGTAGTGCAGAGTGCGGCATAGCGTAAAAAATGCAGTGAAAAACGTTGAAGATTTGAAAGGAAACAAAAGTAACATTGATAAATTATCACATGGAAACAAAAATTTAAGTTTCATTGTCACGTTATGAGCATGCAAGGCTTGAACACTATTGTGTGGGACTCAGTCATTTATTTTTTTCCTAATTTCGTGCAGGCTGAAATTAGTACAAAGTTTTCTCTTAGTAAGACTGATCAGCATTTAAGAAAGTAAAACAGGTGTGCGCAAGCATAGTGTACATGACACACAAGTGCTTAAAAATGGTCTCGAGGGGACACAGATGTTATACACACATAATAGAACCTTAAACTGATTTAGCATAAGATAACCAAATTTTCAGACACTGAGAATTATTACTGATTAGAACAGGCATTCTCTAATTACTTCACAGAAAAAACATTTTGAGTTAATAAATTAGTAATTGAAAGCTTACGGGCCCTAACATCATGAGATTGTTTCTTTTGATGAAAGTACATCAGCACTAAACGTTTGAAGCTGACAAGAACATGCATTTTCCAGATATTACACAGAATCCAACAAATAATTAGTCATTTTTCATTTCCAAGGATTAGGACTTTACACATGTCCACAATGAACTGCATCGTTAACTTTTCAGATATAATTAATTTGTCTAAATCTTCCTTAAGTTCAATGGTAACCTTCTCAAAATCTATTATTTCCTCCTATCATTGTCATCAGTAAATTTACTCATGTCATTTGTTATTCCTTCGTCAAAGTTATTAATGAATTGGGACCAGTCACATGTGGAACACCAAATGTGACTGGTTCCAATTCAGATTTCACCTCATTTAAGCAAACTCTTTGCTTTCTATTGGTCAGCCATGCCTCGAACTATGTTATAACTTTCCCTCCTATAATATGAGCTGCCACTTTTCTTAACAGTCTTTTGTGTGGTACTCGTTCGAAAGTCTTAGTGAAGTCCAAATAAGCAACATCATATTCATATTCTTTATCGTGGTCCACTGCCTCAAATGCTTTTTTGATAAGTAAATTTGTCAGGCAATAACGCCCTCTTATGAATCCGTGTTGAGACATT
Organism: Cherax destructor; assembly: GCA_009830355.1. Taxonomy (NCBI): domain Eukaryota; kingdom Metazoa; phylum Arthropoda; class Malacostraca; order Decapoda; family Parastacidae; genus Cherax; species Cherax destructor. Next base: position 15,547 of record WNWK01011172.1, read on the forward strand.
GTTCAAATTATGCTCATAAGGTGGCCTCCTATTATATCGGCAATAATTAATTCTAATAATTTGTCTAATATTGACGACAGGCTTATTGGACGGTAGTTTGATGGGACTGACTTATTCCTGCTTTAAATACAGGTATTGCATTAGCCATTTTCCACATCTCCGGCACAACATCAGTTTGGATTGATGCGTTAAACAGGCTCGTTACAGGTTGATTAAGTTTCTATTTGCATTCTTTAAGTATCCTTGAAAACAGTTTGTTGGGGCCCGGAGACTTATATTAGTTTGTCTAATTGTTTGATAACCATGTCCCTCATGAGTGTAATATTTCTTAATTTGCATTCTTCAGAATGCAAATTAAGAAATTGCTGGTAAATTATTTGTGTCTGTGTGAAGACTATTAAAATATAATAATTAAAAAGAGAGCACATTTCCTGCTCATTATTATTAAGCTGTTCAGATCTGGTTTTCAGGGGTCCAGTTTTTTTTCCCTGATCTTTCTCCTGTTCACTTGAAAGAACCCTTTTTTATTTGTCCTTGATTCACTAGCTATTTCAATTTCATAGTCGCGTTTAGCCTTTCTAATCTCCTCCATACTGGGTAATAAGGTTATCCTGGATCCCTTGGCTCATAATAGAGGTTTTAGTCAATTATTCATTCATTTGGGATTACAGCGCAGCGGGGCAGGGGATAGTGCAGGATTATAAAAGAGCAAGGGTGGAGTGGACAACAGAGGGAGAATTAGAAAGGGCTCTGAGGAGTGCTAGAGGAAGGATCATCAAAGTTTGTGTAGTAAATCAGTTGCTGTCAAAAAGTCAACGAGGGAGTGTGAGTCAAAGGTGGGTCCGTCAGCAAGGAGGGAAGATCAAGTATGAGCAGCGGAAGATCAAGTATGAGCGTCGGAGGTAAATTCTGTGTGCTCGTTGAGAGACTGGACAGTCCAACAGAATATGGCGAACCAAAACTGGAACCTGATATTTTTCACAGAGTGAGACACCCGTGAGTATGACGAGTGTGTCCAATGTGAAGACGGGAGAGCGTAGTCTCTCAACCTCGGCATCGATGACAAGAAGACGGCCAGAAACCTAAACTTCGTTTGATAGACTGTAATTTATGTATATTATCAGACCAACGTTGTTGCCAACGGTTGCAAAGGAGGTCAGAAATTACAGCAAAATATTCTATAGGAAACGGAGGTCATGTACTGCTGACCTTGCAGCAGTGACCGCCAGTTCACGTCAACATGACCGGGGACAACAGAACATAATTTTTGTTTTTGCTAGAGATGCGTCATAACCAAAGTTGTATACGAAGGACCAGGGAATGAGGTGAATCAAAGTTTTTTTGTAGCTTGCAAAGCACTAAGGAAGTCGGAGACTACCACAAATAGTGACACAGACACAGATGCAATATGGATAATTGTTACGAGGATTGCATACAATTCAGCAGTAAAAATGCCAGCCGAGTCTAATAAATGCCCACACACTACTCTGTCCGAAAGCAATGCAGCAAACCCGACACCGTCAGAAGATTTAGAACCTTCAGTGTACACTGCGACGACATGAGAATGAGACCGGAAGCGATTAAGAAATAGAGAGCGAGAAACAACCATAGGTATTTGGGTTTTCACGCATGGCAGTGGGAAAGAACATCGACGAACTGTCGGAACCTCCCAATGAAAAAGGATAAAGTTAGATGCTCCATGCACATATAAAGGGGGCAACTGAAGAAAAGACAAGAGCGAATGTAGACAAAGAGAAAAGGGACGGAGTAAACTGGGGCAACGAACAATGAACCTCTACTAACATCCGTTACTTTCCTGTATATAGAAAGATTGCGAAGGTCATGAGAGCGAACAAAATAGGGGAGACAATGAGTATCACAGCGATCATTCAAGGATGGAATATTCGCCTCTGCATATAGGCTCTCTATAGGTGAATTTCGAAAAGCACCTGGTGATGGATGGTAGCCATAATCTACTTTCGATAAAATGAGGGCTGAATGCAGCCTTAGGAGAGTTCGACGATCAGCCCCCCATGAAAGATGAGTGAGGGTTTTAAGGAGGTTCAGCCGGTTATGGCAAGTTGCCTTCAAGGAGGTAATGTGAGGTTTCCAGGATAACCGACGGTCAAACAGAAGACCGAGAAACCTGACAATATCACGTTCAAGAATACGTGAGCCATACAGGTACCACTACTACTACCACTATTACTCCTCCACCACTTTCTCTTGTTCCCGCCCCTCTCGGCTACCTATATAAACTCCCTCCCTCCCTTCTTTTTGTTAGTGTGACTTTGTAAATGGCCCAAGTCGGACCGAAACGTCGTCGTAAGCTCCTCTCTTCTATATGCGGGTTATTTGTGTATTATCAGCTATATCAAAGTCATCAATATAGCGAGATGACCAAATATTAGATGGAAGAACAGACGCCAGATCATTTATAGCAAAAAGAAAAAGTGTGGTGCTAAGGACACATCCCTGGGGCACACCTTCAGCTTGGACAGCATCCCGGGAAAGCACATCATTAACCCGAACACGGAAATGTCTCTCAGATGTTAGGTTGTGAAAGTTGTAATAGTATTAATGTTGGTAGAATTACCGACAATATGTTAGGTAAAAAGACACAAGTGCAACTAACGTGATATGTTATTGTGGCAACATTTCGCTCTTCAGGAGCTTTGTAACAGCTTGACATATCTCTTGAAGAATGAAACGTAGCCACAATAAAATGTCACATTAGTTGCACTTGTGTCTTTTACCTAACAAGTTATAATCGGACAATTTTATTAACCAAATTAGTTTCTGTGAATGAATTGGAAAATGTCTCTTCTAGGGATGTGCCTAGGCGTCTGCGGGTATCGGCCATTTTTATAGTATCGGTATTGGCTAAAAATCAGTAGATACTTTTTAAACTATTATTACACGTGTACTTAATAATATCAACATAAACACTCGACCTCTCGACTATGAGAGTTACTCATACATGAATACATTCAAACACACACACACACACACACACACACACACACACACACACACACACACACACACACACACACACACACACACTCGACAAGTGCCTTTGACAACCGCTTACTCAACAGAAAAAGTAATCAGTAATGACTTTATCTCAAAGAAATTAAGTTATTTATTATTTAACATTCCTGCGTGATTTAGTACCAATTGTACAATAAGTTTTCCCTTATATATTGAACACAGTCATTATAAATCTTAAAAATAACAAAAATATTGAAAACAATTCGGTATCAACCCAAAATTGAGTTTCGGTATCATTATCAATATCGGCCAAACTTTTTGATATCGTCCCATCTCTAGTCTCTTCTGATAAGAAGTCACAGTGTTTGACTTTATTTGGTTGTCAGAGGTTAAATCAGTTTAAAGTTCTATTAAGTGTTTACAACATGTGTGTGACCTAAAGACCATTCTTAAACATCTATATATTATGCACACTAAGGTTACAAAAAACTAACTTTCTTAAAAGCTGGTCAATCTTACCTTGAGAAAGATTTGGTTACTATTATCATCTGTGTAGGTCCCAGTTAGCCGTTTTGGAAATGGAAAAATTTGAATACTACTTTTATTTCTGATAATTATTGCAATAATTTCTGATAATTTCTCATTGGGCATCTGATTAGCTTCAAGCCTTCCATGCTTATAGCGTGATATTGCAATTTCTAAACGGTTTAAAGTGTTTGTGATTGTTATGAAAATTGTCTCTTTGGTTTCTTTGAAAGGTTTGAATTAGATCTAGACAGTATGTCTCCTAATTTACAATTGTCATGGAAGAATTTAACATTAATTTCCTTATGATGATTAATGAGTGACTTCTGATTTCCTTCAAATCTTCAACACTAATATTTAATTGCATTATTAATATATGTCGTACTCTGACCTATTCTAATCACACGGGGACTGGGGCCATGGAATAAGGGGATACCTCCTAGGATCACGCAGCTAACGAAGTACATATAGTTTATAATTGTAATTCAACACAAATTCTTTCAGAACTACAGGACGAGCAAATTATAAGTATTATATTCTCGGGGAAGCTATGTCCCCGTAGGGGTCATACATTGCCACTAGAATGGAAGATATTCATGTCTGATCAAGGGAAGAGTAAGGTAATCTTGATTCTTTGGTTCATGAACCCTTCGGTAGTATCAAAGCACTTCCCTTTAAGGGAGGATGAGAGTAAATCATTTTCAATATACATTCAGGACAAAAATATTAGTTTCTAACAGTCAAGAGCAGTTGTTAGTCTTTATGAACGCTGAGTCATACACTAACTAGCTTCATGAAGATTAGTGGAAATTTAAATTTACAATTAATGATAAAAAAAATTGCTTTGTAAGCATCCAACACAGTGGAGTCTGACCGCGATAATTGATGGAGCTTCACAGGATTCCAGAAACAATGATGGAAAATTCTGCATTGAACGCCCGCGTGGATCTATATAAAAAGTAAACATAAATGAAGATATTCATACAAATACGTTTATATGAATATATATACACCACAAAACATTCATATGCATACATTCATGCACATATAAATATATATTGGGTATCTAATTATATATTTCTATTAAAACTTTTTCCATTCCCTCCCCTTTCAACTTGGTCAATTTTTTCCTCAACTTTCATACTTGACATAATTAGATGATGGAAGCAGGAGGTAACATGGTATCAGTATGTGCCTAATTTAGCGAGAGAGAGAGAGAGAGAGAGAGAGAGAGAGAGAGAGAGAGAGAGAGAGAGAGAGAGAGAGAGAGAGAGAGAGAGAGAGAGAGAGAGAGAGAGAGAGAGAGACAGAGAGAGAGAGACAGAGACAGAGACAGAGACAGAGAGAGACAGAGAGACAGAGAGAGAAGAGACAGAGACAGAGAAGAGAGAGAGAGAGAGAGAGAGAGAGAGAGAGAGAAGAATTCCGTGCTAGAGTACATGAGAGTACCTTCCGTCTATGTAAGGCAGGTGGCACAAGACCATGCAATCTATGAAGACACTATAGTATTTGCTAAGAGTTACAGGTATCTACACTCTAGCTAGTTTAAGAATAAGCGAGTCGTTGGCGTAGAATAGAAGATTGATGGATATGATGATAGAAGTGTAGTTACGTGGCGGTGGTGGTGATATGGTGGAAGTAGATAGATAAAGGTGGTGGTAGGCTTGTAGTAAGAGAAATTAGGAAAATATGGAATGTTGGTAGTAGAGTTGGTAGACGGTAGTGGCGCTATGGTGGAAATAGAGAGGGTAGGTGGGTAGCGATATTGTAGCTGAAAGTAAGTGGGTGGTGGCAAGGTTGGTATAGTGGTAGTAAGTAGGTGGGTGGTGGAATGCTAGTGATAAAGGAAGCGAAAGGTGGTAGTGTACAGCAGGTGAGTGGATATCAGATTCACATATGTTGCATAAGTGTCTCAATCTTCATACCGTTGTGTTGTTGTGTGATAATGTGTATTTTAGAAGTAACTGTTTGGTCCAAAAATTAACGACTCCCAACACCCTCAGTGAAAGATTACGCAGTGCTAAAGTGTTATCAAATACTTGTTTTAAAGTACTGATGATATCGTCTGCTCCTTGATCATTAAAAATAAGATCTCGATTAACTGTTGCGAGTCTAGGAAAGTGGTGAGGAAGAGCATCAGCTGTCAGAGTCACTGTATATGAAACATTAAATTCAAGAAGCAAATGAAATCTGCTGCCATAATGCCCACAATTCAAGCATCTCTCTTGTTTCCTTAGGAATTTAAATGAATTATTTTCATAAGTTTTTTAACGGCTCTACAATATTCTGATATCGTGCTTCATAATCTTCAAGAATTATAGCTCAATTTTGCGGGGTAATGGGTAAATGAGGCTGATTCTTTTAAACACAACAAATCATACAAGTTATTTGACCTTAAGTTAGATACTGCACACCCAGGCAACTTGGAGGAAGTTTCTTTACCTTGTAGTCTACATTCCTGCAAACAGATGACATCAGTATTCTTAGTTGCACTAATGTGATTCAATTTGGGCAACTATTTCCTAATGAAAGCAATGTTCCGTGAAAAAAATGTAGTTATTTATTACGATTTCTTGCTTTATTAGATGGTGAGGCTGTTATCCTGCACCAGTGGAGCGCAAACACAATTTGTTCTTTTTTTCATAACATTTCCTTCCCGGTACTGAATCAGCACATTCCTGGGCAATGTTTCCGATGAGAATGATTTAAAACACAGCATGATTTGCAACACGGTATGATATATCATTAGGCATTATTATTATTATTATTATTGACCCCCAGCGTCTGTGAAAGGAAGGGTAGGAAAAAAATCTTGGATCCAGAAGCCTTTACTGTAATAAAGGCACTCCGTTAAAAGGAGCTGAGGCAATATTAATTCTCTTCACTCAGGAACTGAATCTCAACCTTCGGGAGACATCGAGTACATTTAGGGTGATGTTAAAAAATAACAATAGTAAAAGTTACAACACCGTTGCTGGAACAATACATAACTAACTCCCGTCAGAGAAATTTCCTGTTTGAGTTACTTGTGATAAGTAGCAGAAAGTGTTAGTGACGCTGTCGCAAGTGTTTTAACCAGTAACTAGTGGCTAAGATTTCAGACTTTCCTGCATTCTCTGTCACAGAAATCTCACAAATACACGGCAAGCCAAAATGAAAAGGCTCATTAAAACTAATGGAAGGAGACACTTTTCTTTTGTATGAAGATATAAACTCGTGACTTCTTTGTTAAGCGAGTCCCGAAAATATATTAAGAGGGAACAATAGAGTCTTAATGACTCTTAAACTAGGAAGGAGTTTCCCTTGTTTCTTTGAAGGAGAGGACAAAAGTTTTCAGGTGTAGCTTACTCCGTCTCAGGACCACAACCTCTCCCAGTCTTCATAGTTGCACATCTCCTCTCCCTACAGCTTCTCCCCACCACCTCACCTCAGCCTTCCTCGTGTGAAGATCTTTCCTAACAAGCTTTCCACACACTCCCACCCCAACCTTCCTAGTGTGTATATATCTTTCATCTCCACCACCTCCTCCCCATCAAGTCACCCAGACCTTCCTGGTGTAAATTTCTTCGCCACCACCAGCTCCTCCCAGCCAATGGCTTCTTCAGTCCATCAGTCCCCTGATGGACTAAACACATCGACTCCCGGCTGAGGGACTGATTACCTCTGGTGTAAACATCTCCGTCATCACCTGTTCTTTTCCTTCACGCCAACGTTTACCTTCTATGATAAATGAGATGGAAGATGAGTAGTTTGAGGTAATCAGTCTGGAGTCGATGTGTTCGGTCCATCAAGGGACTGATTACCTCAAACTCCTCATCTTCCACCTTTCTCCGCATCTGGACTGAAGAAGCCACTGGCTGGCGCAACGTTTCCAGAATAAATATACCCAAATGTTACCCAAGTGTCTCGTTTATCAACTTGTCGGTTTTCTAAACCATTTATTAACATTCTACCTTCCTTATCACTCAAGTGTCCACCCACTCCTTCCTTCCCATCCTCTATTCCCACCCTTCCTCCCAAACCCAACAAAGTTTGTACTCACTTTCTCCTCTACTTCTCCACCCCTCCAAGCGAGTACAAACTCCCTTTCCCACCCCTACCTCTCCAACAGCGTACCCATTCTTTCACCCTCCCACCCCACCTCCCCTCTCCCACCCCATATTCCCTAACCCACTGAAGAAAATGCCCACTTGTTCTCTCATTGCTCCCCACCACCTTCTAGTGTGACATACTCTCTCATCACTCCCTCACAGACCTCTCAAAGGATTTTCCTATTCTTTCACCAATCCTTCCTTCCCAACCGCTCCAAGTGTATACCTGCTCCTCTTCCTCACACCTTCCCTCCTGACCTCTCCTGTATATATACTATATATATATATATATTTTTTTTTTTTATTAACACATCGGCCGATTCCCACCAAAGCAGGGTGGCCCGAAAAGAAAAACTTTCATCATCATTCACTCCATCACTGTCTTGCCAGAAGGGTGCTTTACACTACAGTTATAAAACTGCAACATTTACACCCTCCTTCAGAGTGCCGGCACTGTACTTCCCATCTCCAGAACTCAAGTCCGGCCTGCCGGTTTCCCTGAATCCCTTCATAAATGTTACTTTGCTCACACTCCAACAGCACGTCAAGTATTAAAACCATATGCCTCCATTCACTCCTATCAAATACGCTCACACATGCTTGCTGGAAATCCAAGCCCCTCGCACACAAAACTTCCTTTACCCCTCCTCCAACCTTTCCTAGGCCGACCCCTACCCGCCTTCCCTCACTACAGATTTATACACTCTCGAAGTCACTCTGTCTCGTTCCATTCTCTCTACATGTCCAAACCACCTCAACAACCCCTCCTCAGCTCTCTGGACAATCGTTTTGGTAATCCCGCACCTCCTCCTAATTTCCAAACTCCGAATTCTCTGCATTATATTCACACCACACTTGACCTCAGACATGACATCTCCACTGCCTCCAGCCTTCTCCTCGTTGCAACATTCATCACCCATGCTTCACACCCATATAAGAGCGTTGGTATAACTATACTCTCATACATTCCCCTCTTTACTTCCATGGACAAGGTTCTTTGTCTCCACAGACTCCGAAGTGCTCCACTCACCCTTTTCCCTCATCAATTCTATGATTCACCTCATCCTTCATAGACCCATCCGCCGACATGTCCACTCCCAAATATCTGAATACATTCACCTCCTCCATACTCTCTCCTCCAATCTGATATCCAATCTTTCGTCACCTATTCTTTTTGTTATCCTCATCACCTTACTCTTTCCTATATTCACTTTCAATTTTCTTCTTTACACACCCTACCAAATTCATCCACCAACCTCTGCAGCTTCTCTTCAGAATCTCCCAAAAGCACAGTGTCATCAGCAAAAAGCAACTGTGACAACTCCCACTTTGTATTTGCTTCTTTATCTTTTAGCCCAACACCTCTTGCCAAGACCCTCGCATTCACTTCTCTTACAACCCCATCTATAAATATATTGAACAACCACGGTGACATCACACATCCTTGTCTAAGGCCCACTTTTACTGGGAAATAGTCCCCTTCCCTCCTACACACTCTAACCTGAGCCTCACTATCCTCATAAAAACTCTTCACTGCTTTCAGTAACCTTCCTCCTATTCCATACACCTGCAACATCTGCCACATTGCCCCCTATCTACCCTATCATACGCCTTTTCCAAATCCATAAATGCCACAAAAACATGTCTACCCACAGTTGATCAGGTATCAATTTCATATCCTTCAATTTCCAACCATCTGGGCGTGGCGCAGAAGATGCATCTGAATCTCCTACATCTTTCTTGAACTGCACAAGGTCATTGGGCAGTTGTCGGTGCCACAGAGGTTTGTCCAGTATTAACTTACATGGTCTTACATCCTCCTCTGATTGTCTTTCAAGTAAACCAAGTCAAAAATCTTGTAATGTTCTGCGGAACTGGATCTTCGACAGCGTATCCAGTACTTTGCCATCTGCCATCAATACAATATTCCCACACTTTGACCGATCCTTATTATATAAAGTTTGCAGATCTCTATATAGTTGATGATTCTGGGCTTTTCTACCACCTTTATCATTGTTGTATTTGGGCTGGTACCGTCTTCTTCCCACACTCTGGCTGTCATTGCTCACTACCGTTAATAATTCCCTACTCATAATTTCTAACTTATTAATATTATATTATTATACACACCATTCCCTGTTGTTATTAATACCATATTATTAAACACACCATTCAATGGTGTTGTATCAATGTTTGTACTGTAGGTACGAACATTGTGGGAGTTATTACAATTTATATCAATATTACCATAACCATCAATACCAGTTCCCTCTCTCCCACCCATGTCACCTTCAGCTACATGATATAAACTATCATTAACACGTTCTCATCCTCCGCACTTGGGCTACCAATAATTTGTAACCGTTACACTTTCTTCGTCCTTTAATGGCTTCCAGGAACCTATGGGAATGAATCCCGTGTAACATTAAATTCATACCAGCTGGAAATTGCAGACTGGCTCTTGTTGCCTCCTTCATTATCTCTACTTCAGATTTTGCAAGCACTCTCTCTTCCTCCTTAGTCCGCCTCGCCTCCAAATGCATAGAAGCCACAGCCCTCTCCACTTCATGATAGTACTCATCCGGGTGCTTTGCTGTCTTATGCACCCCTAAACCACTTTTAGAAGCAAAAGTCATATCACAGACTTCACAGAGAGACATAACTTGCGCAGCTCCCCTGGCCATCGCTAAAATGAATAGACACCACACTGACAAAAGAGAATTTTGACCGCACGCACAACTAGGGAAGAACTCGCTTCCCTTTTACGACCTGTAGGATCAAATTTCCTGAATATAAAGGCTCTGCGTGGGAAGACGTGTGCAGCTTTAACCATAGGATTAACTGCTTGGTTACCTCACAGTTTAAACCTGCGTTACCCAATCCCACCTGAAATAAATCCAGAGGTACTGCACGAGGATCTTAATCGCTTGATCTGAGGGAATAGAACATGGTGCACCAGATGCTATTCACCGAGGAAAAACGACTTAAGTTCATTAAGATGACCTTAAGTCGTTTGTCATGTCATTACGATTTCGTGAGTCATGATGACAGCTTTGAGGGGACTAGAGCTAGAGTTTGTCACGGTCATTCTTGCGGGAGATTCATCTGTAAAAACTTACATTTGTGGGGCCTGTGCTATCCTCTCAATGGTGTATAAATATATCTAGCTGGATGAATCTTATTCTAGCCACCGGGCCCAGTGGCATACGCACCGGCCTAGTTTTACGACTAACTTGCCACGAGTTCAATCCCTGCCCATCGTATGGTTTGTTTGCAATCGTGTCATTACAATTTCGTGTGTTATTTAGTCTCTCTTACAGTATCTTCTAAGATCTATAGATTGTTCAACATTTATCGACCTTGTTTACAAAGTTTGTACACAACTTTAGTAACACTCACGGAACATAAAAAAAAAAAATTATTAATTTATGTCCAAGGTTTTTGAAGTTCTCAAGTCTGGGTTCTCATTACAAATTCAATATCAGAAAATGTAAAATGAGAATTACATATTGTATGTATGACTTAAATATGTATTCCACAAGTGGAAAAATGTGAATGATGGTGTATGAGTTTGTGTGTTATGAATAAAGCTTCAATCTGTGATCTCATTAGTAAATAAATAAATAAATAAATAAATAAATGTGTGTGTGTGTGTGTGTTAGTTACTATTTTGTCCTAGGCACATATCAATTAGACACTAGGCCTGTTGTATGCGTGTGTGTGGTAAGGAAACACTTCCAAATGTTTACGCGCCGCCGGGAATCGAACCCAGGCCCTCCGTGCGTGTGTGTGTGTGTGTGTCTGTACTAACCTATTTGTGGTTGCATGGGTCGAAACTCAGCTCCCAGCCCCGCCTCTTCACTGATATCTACTAGGTCTTCTCTCTCCCTGCTCCATAAGCTTCATCATACCTCGTTGTAAAGCTATGTATGGTTCCTGCCTCCACTACATCACTTTTCAGACTAATCTACTTCCTGACAACTCTGTGACTGAAGAAATACTTCCTAACATCCCTTTGACTCCTCTGAGTCTTCAACTTCCAACTGTGACCCCTTGTTTCTGTGTCTCCTCTCTGGAACATCTTGTCTCTGTCCACCTTGTCTATTCCACGCAGTATTTGTATGTCGTTATCATGTTTCCCTAACCCTAATGTCCTCCAGTGCCGTCAGGGCTATTTCCTTATCCTTTCTTCGCTGAACGTTCCCCTTAGCTCTGGAACTAGCCTTGTTGCAAACGTTATCACTTTCTCTAATTTTTTGACGTGCTTGACCAGGTGTGGGTTCCAAACTGCTGCTGCTTACTCCAGTATGGGCCTGACGTACACGGTGTACAGTATCTTGAACGATTCCTTACTGAGGTATCAGAACGCTATTCTCAGGTTTGCCAGGCGCCCATATGCTGCAGCAGTTATCTGCTTGATGTGTGCTTCCGGAGATGTGCTCGGCATTAAACTTACCCCAAGATCCTTCTCCTTGAGTGAGGTTTGCAGTCTTTAGCCACCTAGCCTATACTCCGTCTGCGTCTCCGTCAGTGTGCGGGTTTTGGTTTGGAGTGTTCAGTTGCATTGGGGTTGTCGTAGTTGGACTCCTTCTGGTGTGTTTGCTCCTCCACCTGTGTCTGGGTTCTTCTGCTCGTCTTCATCATTGCCTCTCGTTCCTCCTTTCGTCTTTGTACCCTCTCCTTTCTTGTTGTGTACAGTCTCGATCAAGGTACACTCTCCGGTACTCCGGTTTGTCCCTCTGTCGTGCTTTCTCCTGCAGGATCTTGGTTCGAGCAGATTCTGCCTTGAAGATTACTTTGACAGGCCGTTTTCTTCCCCTTGCAAACCACCCAATTCTCAGAATTTTTTTCACCTGGGTCATGCCGTCCTCACCTATTGCTTTCATGATTCCCTCAATCGCTTTTTTCTCCTGTTTTCATTCATCATAGGTTTCCCCCTCGACTTCCTGGAGCCCATAGACAAAAACTGACCTCTTCCTTTCGTCCTCCCACTGTATCTCCCTTTGCATCCACTGACGTGTTTTAGTTCCTTCCAGTGACGCGTCCCTGCCTTCGATGCCTTCCCTGGCTGAAGCCCCTATGCTCCGTGGTCTGTCTTTCCTGCTCATGTGTTCCTGGCCACTGCAGTTGTCTGGGAGCCCCTGCATATAGCATAGCTCCTTCATTGTCTTCAGACCTTTCAGTTGTTTTTAGTTTGCTCCTTGTCTTTGCCTGGGCGCCATGTGGGTCTGATAGGACCTTCGCATACGGTATACCTCCTTTGCTCCCTACAGTTCCCTTGTCTGTGAGTGATATAGAAGTTCCTGATGTCAGGGCGGTACTGTCCTTTGTCTCTTTAAGCTGTTTCAGATTTTTTATTTCATCTTCTAAGCACTAATTCTTAGTTTCTGCATCTATGGCTGCTTCTATGTGTGTGTGTGTGTGTGTGTGTCCTCACCTATATGTGCTTGCAGGGGTCGATTCATAGCTCCTGGCCCCACCTCTTCACTGGTCGCTACTAGGTCACTCTTCCTGCTCCATGAGCTTAATCATACCTCTCCTTAAAGCTGTGTTTGGATCCTGCCTCCACTGCATCACTTCTCAGAGTATTCACTTTCTGACAACTCAGTGACTGAAGATATACTTCCTAACATCCCTTTGATTCATCTGATGCTTCAACTTCCAACTGTGACTCCTTGTTGCTGAGTCCCATCTCTGGAACATCCTGTATCTGTCAAACTTGTCGATTTCTCTCAGTATTTTATGTCGTTATCATGTCCCCCCTATCTCTCCTGTCCTACAGTGTCGTCAGGTCGATTTACCTTAACCTCTTCTCGTAGGACATACCCATTAGCTCCGGCACTAATCGTGTTGCAAACCTTCGCTAGGCGCTCGTATACTGTAGCAGTTATTTGGTTGATGTGCGCCTCAGGAAAGGTGCCCAGTGTTATACTCTCTCCAAGATCCTTTTCCTTGAGTGAGGTTTGTAGTCTCTGGCCTCCCTAAACTTTACTCCTTCTGCGGTCTTCTTTACCCCTCCCCAATCTTCATGACTTTGCACTTGGTGGGGTTGAACTCCATGAGCCAGTTTCTGAACCAGGCCTGCACCCTGTACAGATCCCTTTGTAGTTATGTCTAGGCCTCGTCCGATTGAATTCTTCTCATCAACTTCACATCATCTGTAACAGGGACACTTCTGAGTCTATTCCTACCGGCGGGGTGTACTCACTTAGTGGGTGTACTCACTTAGTTCTCACCTAGTTGTGGTTGCAGGAGTCGAGTCATAGCTCCTGGCCCCGCCTCTTCACTGGCCGCTACTGGGTCACTCTCCCTGCTCCATGAGCTTTATCATACCTCTTCTTTAAGCTATGTATGGAACCTACCTCCACTACATCGCTTCCCAAACTATTCCACTTCCCGACCACTCTGTGACTGAAGAAATACTTCCTAACATCCATGTGATTCATCTGAGTCTTCAACTTCCAACTGTGTCCCCTTGTTGCTGTGTCCCATCTCTGTCCACCTTGTCAATTCCTCTCAGGAGGTGCGGGATTACCAAAACGATTGTCCAGAGAGCTGAGGAGGGGTTGTTGAGGTGGTTTGGACATGTAGAGAGAATGGAACGAGACAGAGTGACTTCAAGATTATATAAATCTGTAGTGGAGGGAAGGCGGGGTAGGGGTCGGCCTAGGAAAGGTTGGACGGAGGGGGTAAAGGAAGTTTTGTGTGCGAGGGGCTTGGACTTCCAGCAAGCATGTGTGAGCGTATTTGATAGGAGTGAATGGAGGCACATGATTTTTAATACTTGACGTGCTGTTGGAGTGTGAGCAAAGTAACATTTATGAAGGGATTCAGGGAAACCGGCAGGCCGGACTTTAGTTCTGGAGATGGGAAGTACAGTGTCTGCACTCTGAAGGAGGGGTGTTAATGTTGCAGTTTTATAACTGTAGTGTAAAGCACCCCTCTGGCAAGACAGTGATGGAGTGAATGATGATGAAAGTTTTTCTTTTTCGGGCCACCCTGCCTTGGTGGGAATCGGCCGATGTGTTAATAAAAAAAATAAAAAATAATATCTTATTTGTCGTTATCATGTCCCCACTATCTCTCCTGTCCTCCAGTGTCGTCAGGTCGATTTCCCTTAACCTCTCCTCGTAGGACATACCCCTTAGCTCCTGGACTAGTCTTGTTGCAAACCTTTGCACTTTCTCTAGCTTCTTTACGTGCTTGGCTAGATGTTGGTTCCAAACTGGTGCTGCACACTCCAGAATGGGCCTAACGTACACCGTGTACAGAGTCCTGAACGATTCTTTATTAAGATGTCGGAATACTGTTCTTAGGTTTGCTAGGCGCCCATATGCTGCAGCAGTTATTTGGTTGATGTGCGCCTCAGGAGATGTGCCTGGTGTTATACTCACTCCAAGATCTTTTTCCTTGATTGAGGTTTGTAGTCTCTGGCCCCCGGTCCTAGGACTGACCCCTGTGGAACCCCACTCGTCACCGGTGCCCACTCTGATACCTCGTCACGTACCATGACTCGCTGCTGTCTTCCTGACAGGTATTCCCTGATCCATTGTAGTGCCTTCCCTGTTAACCCTGCCTGTTCCTCCAGCTTGTGTGGAACTGTGTCAAACGCCTTCTTACAGTCCAAGAATATGCACTCTACCCACCCCTCTCTCTCTTTGTCTTACAGCTGTCACCCTGTCATAGAACTCCAGTAGGTTTGTGACACAGGATTTCCTGTCCCTGAAACCGTGTTTGCCATCGTTGATAAGCTCATTCCTTTCTAGATGCTCCACCAATCATCTCCTGATAATCTTCTCCATGACCTTACATACTATACATGTCAGTGACACTGGTCTGTAGTTTAGTGCTACGTCCCTGTCTCCTTTTTTAAAAATTGGAACTACATTTGCTGTCTTCCATGCCTCAGGTAGTTGCCCTGTTTCGATAGACGTGTTGAAGATTGTTGTTAGAGGTACACATAGCTCCTCTGGTCCCTCTCTCAGGACCATGGAGAGATGTTATCCGGCCCCATCGCCTTTGAGGTATCCAGCTCGCTTAGTAGCCTCTTCACTTCCTCCTCAGTTGTGTGTATTGTGTCCAGCACCTGGTGGTGTACCCTACCTCTCCTCCTTTCTGGAGGTCCTTCTATTTCCTCTGTGAACACCTCTTTGAATCTCATGTTGAGCTCCTCACACACTTCGTGGTCATTTCTTGTGACCTTCCCTCCTTCCTTCCTCAGCCTGATCACCTGGTCCTTGACTGTTGTTCTCCTCCTGATGTGGCTGTACAACAGCTTCGGGTCAGATTTGGCTTTCGCTGCTATGTCATTCTCATACTGTCGTTGGGCCTCCCTTCTTACCTGTGCATATTCGTGTGTGTGTGTGTGTGTGTGTGTGTGTGTGTGTGTGTGTGTGCGTGTGTGTGTCTGTGTCTGTGTGCTTCTGTATTTGTTTGTTTGTTTTTTATCTTTTCTTCTTTTCTCTCCCCCAGCTAACCCCAGCACAGGCCCCACAGTCAAGGTTGTTGGGAGTCTTGAAACTTCAGTCTTGTTACGGACTGACGTGGGACCTTTCTTTGAAGGAGAGAAACTCAACTTATCCTGTACTGTTATAGGTGGTAAGTACTCGTTGTTACTGTCTTCCAGTACTATCTTTAAACAGAACAATACACACACTTATCCTGAACCATCAGTAGTGGTAAGTACCTCCTGTCGTTCCTGATTTCCAGTACTTTTGGAATAGTTCCATTTGATAATGAATACAATTTTTCATGCTCAGTTGAATGTACAGGTTAAGAGTTTTGCTTTAGTTCAGCCTTAAGATGATACCATATTCCCTCCTTTCCTCCGCTCCAGGATGCATTCCCCATTATTCGTCTAATTCCCTGGTACATATTTCCTGCCATGTTAACAAGGTAGCAGGTGTAAAGATACTTGCCAGTGTGTAATCCTGCCTAAGATGAGACCCACAATAGGTGACTAAACTCCCATATAAATATAGCGCTCCGTGAGTATAGGTAACAGGTAAGGTAACTTGTCCATTCATCTCTCTCCGACCAGGATGCCACCAACAACAGTCGACTAACGTGCAAGTACCTATTTGTTTATAGGTGAACCGTGGCAGCAGGTGAAGACACCTACCCATTCGTCTCACCCAGTTCAGGATGTCATACATAGGAGTCGACTAATAATCGGTTACCTATTTTCTTAATTTTGAGCAGGAGAAGAACGTGTACCAGCCTTCACAAGCAGTACATATATTATTGTAACCACGAACAAGTGTTTGTGGAGGCTAGTACACCAAACTGGGAGTAGAACGAAATTAGCTCTGAGGCGCCCACACCACCGTATGTCCTCGCAAATGAAGCAAGCCTAGTTCTCTAGGCTCATGTTGCTTGTAGGATTGTATGGACCAGTGGTTTAGAGCGTCGTGAATATATATATATATATATATATCAGAATTTGGTTGGTTAGGATAGGTTTCTAAGGTAGGTTTGGTGGAAAAATGTCTTTATATCATTGTCAATGAACAAGAAAATATTTATGATTCTCTAATAGAATTCGTTGGAAAAGATTATTTTTTAAGTGAGTCTGGCCGGTTCAGTAAGTTCGGCTTATGATACAAAATATGTATATGAGATAATCAGTCCCTCAACATGGGGGTCGATCTGTTTAGTTCGTCAGTCTTGAGAAAAGTCACCGCGCTGTATAACCCTTGTGGTTTAGCGCTTCTTTTGATTATAATAATAATTGAGAAAAGTCTAACATATTTTTGAGATGGGGTTGAGTGACTGATTACCTCAAACAAGTCCTCATCTTCCACCGATCTCTGCATTGGACTGAAGAAGTAGCTTCTTCAGTCGAGTGCAGAGGGACTGATTAAGCCACTGGATGGCGAAACATCTACTCATAAAGATACCCAGTTGTTGCACATGTGTTTAATTCATCATCTTTCCGGTGTTTTATACCATTTGACGAGAAGGTAGAACCAGTGGATTAATTATGTAATCAGATTAATATAGGCAAAGATGTCAATAAGTTGTCACTTTCGAGTATCCTGGTGGAAAGTACCGGGTCAGGTTACACTGGAAGGTAAACTAACCACATTTGTCCACCAAAGTATTACATGACGTACGACGAGCTGAGGCTCAGATGCATGAGTTAAGAAAGAACGTGAGCGAGCTGAAGGCTCAGATGCATGAGTTAAGAAAGAACGTGAGCGAGTTGAAGGCTCAGATGCATGAGTTAAGAAAGAACGTGAGCGAGCTGAAGGCTCAGATGCATGAGTTAAGAAAGAACGTGAGCGAGCTGAAGGCTCAGATGCATGAGTTAAGAAAGAACGTGAGCGAGCTGAAGGCTCAGATGCATGAGTTAAGAAAGAACGTGAGCGAGCTGAAGGCTCAGATGCATGAGTTAAGAAAGAACGTGAGCGAGCTGAAGGTTCATATGCATGAGTTAAGAAAGAACGTGAGCGAGCTGAAAACTCAGATGCATGAGTTAAGAAATAACGTGAGCGAGCTGAAGGCTCAGATGCATGAGTTAAGAAAGAACGTGAGCGAGCTGAAGGCTCAGATGCATGAGTTAAGAAAGAACGTGAGCGAGCTGAAGACTCAGATGCATGAGTTAAGAAAGAACGTGAGCGAGCTGAAGGCTCAGATGCATGAGTTAAGAAAGAACGTGAGCGAGCTGAAGGCTCAGATGCATGAGTTAAGAAAGAACGTGAGCGAGCTGAAGGCTCAGATGCATGAGTTAAGAAAGAACGTGAGCGAGCTGAAGGCTCAGATGCATGAGTTAAGAAAGAACGTGAGCGAGCTGAAGGCTCAGATGCATGAGTTAAGAAAGAACGTGAGCGAGCTGAAGGTTCATATGCATGAGTTAAGAAAGAACGTGAGCGAGCTGAAGGTTCATATGCATGAGTTAAGAAAGAACGTGAGCGAGCTGAAGACTCAGATGCATGAGTTAAGAAAGAACGTGAGCGAGCTTAAGGCTCAGATGCATGAGTTAAGAAAGAACGTGAGCGAGCTGAAGGCTCAGATGCCTGAGTTAAGAAAGAACGTGAGCGAGCTGAAGGCTCAGATGCATGAGTTAAGAAAGAACGTGAGCGAGCTGAAGGTTCATATGCATGAGTTAAGAAAGAACGTGAGCGAGCTGAAGACTCAGATGTATGAGTTAAGAAAGAACGTGAGCGAGCTTAAGACTCAGATGCATGAGTTAAGAAAGAACGTGAGCGAGCTGAAGGCTCAGATGCATGAGTTAAGAAAGAACGTGAGCGAGCTGAAGGCTCAGATGCATGAGTTAAGAAAGAACGTGAGCGAGCTGAAGGCTCAGATGCATGAGTTAAGAAAGAACGTGAGCGAGCTGAAGGTTCATATGCATGAGTTAAGAAAGAACGTGAGCGAGCTGAAGACTCAGATGCATGAGTTAAGAAAGAACGTGAGCGAGCTGAAGGCTCAGATGCATGAGTTAAGAAAGAACGTGAAGATAGGCGAGCTGAAGGCTCAGATGCATGAGTTAAGAAAGAACGTGAGCGAGCTGAAGACTCAGATGCATGAGTTAAGAAAGAACGTGAGCGAGCTGAAGGCTCAGATGCATGAGTAAAGAAAGAACGTGAGCGAGCTGAAGGCTCAGATGCATGAGTTAAGAAAGAACGTGAGTGAGCTGAAGGCTCAGATGCATGAGTTAAGAAAGAACGTGAGCGAGCTGAAGACTCAGATGCATGAGTTAAGAAAGAACGTGAGCGAGCTGAAGACTCAGATGCATGAGTTAAGAAAGAACGTGAGCGAGCTGAAGGCACAGATGCATGAGTTAAGAAAGAACGTGAGCGAGCTGAAGGCTCAGATGCATGAGTTAAGAAAGAACGTGAGCGAGCTGAAGGTTCAGATGCATGAGTTAAGAAAGAACGTGAGCGAGCTGAAGGTTCAGATGCATGAGTTAGGAAAGAACGTGAGCGAGCTGAAGGTTCAGATGCATGAGTTAGGAAAGAACGTGAGCGAGCTGAAGGTTCAGATGCATGAGTTAAGAAAGAACGTGAGCGAGCTGAAGGTTCAGATGCATGAGTTAGGAAAGAACGTGAGCGAGCTGAAGGTTCAGATGCATTAGTTAGGAAAGAACGTGAGCGAGCTGAAGGTTCAGATGCATGAGTTAAGAAAGAACGTGAGCGAGCTTAAGGCTCAGATGCATGAGTTAAGAAAGAACGTGAGCGAGCTGAAGGCTCAGATGCATGAGTTAAGAAAGAACGTGAGCGAGCTGAAGGCTCAGATGCATGAGTTAAGAAAGAACGTGAGCGAGCTGAAGGCTCAGATGCATGAGTTAAGAAAGAACGTGAGCGAGCTGAAGGTTCAGATGCATGAGTTAAGAAAGAACGTGAGCGAGCTGAAGGCTCAGATGCTTGAGTTAAGAAAGAACGTGAGCGAGCTGAAGGTTCAGATGCATGAGTTAGGAAAGAACGTGAGCGAGCTGAAGGTTCAGATGCATGAGTTAGGAAAGAACGTGAGCGAGGTGAAGGTTCAGATGCATGAGTTAGGAAAGAACGTGAGCGAGCTGAAAAATCAGATGCATGAGTTAGGAAAGAACGTGAGCGAGCTGAAGGTTCAGATGCATGAGTTAAGAAAGAACGTGAGCGAGCTGAAGGTTCAGATGCATGAGTTAGGAAAGAACGTGAGCGAGCTGAAGGTTCAGATGCATGAGTTAGGAAAGAACGTGAGCGAGCTGAAGGTTCAGATGCATGAGTTAGGAAAGAACTTGAGCGAGCTGAAGGTTCAGATGCATGAGTTAGTAAAGAACGTGAGCGAGCTGAAGGCTCAGATGCATGAGTTAAGAAAGAACGTGAGCGAGCTGAAGGTTCAGATGCATGAGTTAAGAAAGAACGTGAGCGAGCTGAAGGCTCAGATGCAAGAGTTAGGAAAGAACGTGAGCGAGCTGAAGGCTCAGATGCATGAGTTAGGAAAGAACGTGAGCGAGCTGAAGGCTCAGATGCATGAGTTAGGAAAGAACGTAAGCGAGCTGAAGGCTCAGATGCATGAGTTAAGAAAGAACGTGAGCGAGCTGAAGGTTCAGATGCATGAGTTAGGAAAGAACGTGAGCGAGCTGAAGGTTCAGATGCATGAGTTAAGAAAGAACGTGAGCGAGCTGAAGGCTCAGATGCATGAGTTATGAAAGAACGTGAGCGAGCTGAAGGCTCAGATGCATGAGTTAAGAAAGAACGTGAGCGAGCTGAAGGTTCAGATGCATGAGTTAAGAAAGAACGTGAGCGAGCTGAAGGTTGAGATGCCTGAGTTAAGAAAGAACGTGAGCGAGCTGAAGGCTCAGATGCATGAGTTAAGAAAGAACGTGAGCGAGCTGAAGGCTCAGATGCATGAGTTAAGAAAGAACGTGAGCGAGCTGAAGGTTCAGATGCATGAGTTAAGAAAGAACGTGAGCGAGCTGAAGGTTCAGATGCATGAGTTAAAAAAGAACGTGAGCGAGCTGAAGGTTCAGATGCATGAGTTAAGAAAGAACGTGAGCGAGCTGAAGGTTCAGATGCATGAGTTAAGAAAGAACGTGAGCGAGCTGAAGGCTCAGATGCAAGAGTTAGGAAAGAACGTGAGCGAGCTGAAGGCTCAGATGCATGAGTTATGAAAGAACGTGAGCGAGCCAAAGGCTCAGATGCATGAGTTAAGAAAGAACGTGAGCGAGCTGAAGGCTCAGATGCATGAGTTAGGAAAGAACGTGAGCGAGCTGAAGGTTCAGATGCATGAGTTAAGAAAGAACGTGAGCGAGCTGAAGGCTCAGATGCATGAGTTAGGAAAGAACGTGTATAATTGCAATGGACGTGCGTCTAGTGACGTAGCTAGCCTCAATGATTGTCTCATAACGGGACCTTCCGTGACAGAGAAGTTAGGCGATGTGTTAATTAATTTTTTACACGAATCCTTATGCCTACACTGCCGATATCTTGAAAGCTTTATTGAAAGACGGTTTACAACAGGTGGATCGAGACTACACTCTTTGAGGTGAGTATTATTCGTCGCTACTTAATCGCCCTGCTTCCTGGAAGCATCGCTTAACACACACTTGAGAAAATCAATGAGTTCACTTAAAGCCGCCTTGAGTAAGAGTTTCTATGTAACAACTATCAAGGGACCGTGGCCACCGAGGAAGATTTAGAGGACCTTTACGATGAAGTAAACAAGGAAATGATTATCTCTAACATGCCACTCAGAGGCTGGAATACGAATTCAGTCGTATGAAGGAAGTCATAAAGTTGGACGTTCCTGAAGCTGAAGTCCTGAGTAGTTGTAACATACCTGGGCGGTTATGGCATACCGAGATACATTCGTTATACCTCAAGGCGGTGAACTTCAAGCCTAGTAACGTAGTTTACCCGAAGTGTCTCGTTGATTTGATCCAATGGGACGCATTACTTCCGTCCCCATAAAAGGTATGAGTGTGATACAGGAGGCGCGTAGACTGAATCAGGGATGAGATTAGAGTTTACTCATAGATATGCGTGAGGCTGAGGATGACATTGTTGTGGAGTTCAACCAGCTTCACCAGATTACATTCTGGAGACAGGTGGGTCTGGAAGGCAAGACCTACACACGTTGCATGTGTTCTGTGACGCATCGACAGCCGGGTGTTATGCGGCTGCCTATGTCAACAACTCAGAAGGATGTAGTTAGTCACATCTAAGGTCAGAGTAGCATATCTACAGTCTAGAACCATTCCACAACTCGTGGGTACTAAACTGTCTATCTCCACCAAGTACCTTCTCAGTCTCGCTAACACTGTGATCTGGAGTGACAATGAGGCAGTCCCTCAGTGGTTGAAAAATAATGGAAGCAGAATCGAGTGGCAGAGATTAGGGAGATAAAGTTTAATTATCTCTTCCTTCATGTCCTTAACAAGGAAAACCCAGCTGACATATTGTCACGTGGGGTCCCACTCAATATATTCCTGGGTAATGAGTTATGGATCCGTGGACCCAGCTGGTTGCCGTGGACCCAGCTGGTTGCCGCATGAAGGGAAACAACAGGTGGAGTGATGAAAAAAAACGAATAAAAAAAATTTCTTACAGAAATATAGTGTTTAAAGCTGACAACATTTTTATTCATTTCGTTCATTTCTACCATTTTTCTAAGAGGTTTTATTGTTACTTTATTATTACTTACCTTATATTTTTGTTGTTTATTAGAAATATTATTAGAATTGTGTTAATGTTTAGAAAATACATTAGATGGCATCATCGCAAGCGACTAAAGGGTAGAGACTGAAGGTCTGCCGTTAGTTAGTAATAAACTAGGATTTGTTTGGATGCTGCTCATCGTTCTTCCTAATTTCGTTGACCTAGGGATTGCTTTCAGCCGAAATCACACTTAAAACCCTAATTTTTAAAGGGGTGGACCGGTAAGCCAGCGGGAGGCCTCGGTCAGATGACCAAATGCTCCAACGGCGGGTCATCATATTACTAAAACCCGCGTCGACTCAAGAAATCGTAATGACACGAGTGCAAACAAAAAATACCACGAGCGGGGATAGAACCCGCGGTCAGAGAGTCATAAAACTCCAGAACGACGCGTTAGCCACTGGGCCAGCCGTCTACAATAAGATTCATCCAACTAGGTACATAAATATACCTAGTTAGCATATTTATGGTAAATAAATACACAAATTTATGATATATAAATATACCTAGTTGGATGAATCTTATTGTAGCCAGCTGGCCCAGTGGCTAACGCGTTGGTCTGGAGTTTTATGACTGATCGCGGGTTCTATCCCCGCCCGTGGTATGGTTTAATCTGAGTCGTCCTGTTTCCTGACAAACTTTACAAACTTAAATCATGCTACCAGTGGAAAATTGATGTTCACATCATTCCATTCCACTACTGACCTTGCTACTGGCAAGTCACAGTCGCTTTACCTCAAGAAGTATCCCTTCGATCCCCGTCTGGAAGGGAAATCAATAACCTATATACCATCGCCTCTACGCTTCAACGATGCTTGGCCATCGTGTAATGATCAAGCCTACCAGTGGTGTTATCAATGACTCCACCAAACTTGCCATTGCTGCCGCTGTAAAGACCTGCCTGCAGGTTAAATTTACATCTATACCCTCGTCGAAATACTTCTTCATTGTCGTCTTTACTGACGATCTTGAAGCTTCTAAACTGATGGACGACATCGCTATGAAGACACTCAGTGACCGACAGTTCACAGTCTCTCATTCATCTTTCCTGCTGGCTAAACGTTCTGTTTTCATCAAACGTCTTGACATGATCATAACATTCCTATCAACTGTTGAACTGAAGACCTGAATTGAAGAACAAAACTCTTGGGCTTCAATTGACAACATCACCAAGATCCCAAACGCATCTTCTATGATCAAATTCACCTTCTCCAACATCGATTTGACTACCAGAGCACCGTCCTATGGCCTAGCCATCTCATGCTACCACATTCATCCACGACAAATGGAACCAGAACGTTTTGCTCACGTCTCTCAATGCTGGAACTGTGGAGAAGGACACGATTTCAAAGCCTGTTCCACTATCAATGCTACTCCTACCTGCCTCAACTGCAAGGGCACTCACCATACCCTTGCAGCAAAGTGCCCAATAAGGAAGGAAGTGCTAAGAAACTCAAAGAAGAAGCTAAGAAGAGCAGCCAAAAATATCCGACTTTTGCCACCATAACAAAACTACAGTCTGACACCAAGACAATTGTCTTCAGTATTTATGAATAGACTGTCACGATGTTTAGATACAGTTCTTCAGGAATCATGATTTTACAAACCCATAGATGGAATTTTTAACGGCCTTTACCGTTTACTTATGTTCTATTTATTTTAAAATAATAAATAAATAAAAACATTCAAAATTAAGAACTTTGGGAATACACTATAAGGATATGTCATTCAATGTTTTCTATACAATACGTTTTTAGGCTTTACTTGTTTATGTAAAGTCAACTACAGCATCCTAATCATTACCAATTGGCACAAATTTTACTAAGGTATTGACATATAAATAATCATTATTTTATTTTTTTTCTCTTATTTTTATGCAATCATCATAAAAATTCTAGTGTACAATTAGGACCACCTTAACTTATAATAAAATAATAATTGAAATCAGACAATTATTAAAAAAATTCTAGTTGACTCTTGTTCCCTCTCTGAAAGCGTCTGACAGAAACAGTCTGCTTGAACACAGGTGTCGTGCCTAAGTCACTTATTGATGGGTCTAAGTACTTCCCGATAGGTAAGCTCTAGAGAGTAATATGTCTTCAAATTCCTTGAGATCAAAAGAAAGGATAAGTCCTTTATACCCATGAAATCTTGAGTAAAGCAAGAAAAAAGAGAAGCTTCCTCAGTTGACTATTAATTAATGAAAACTAAATCTGCAATGAAACCGGACTTAGTCCGGATTCTGGGACTCTGAAGATATTATGAGGCTCAGAGGAAAGACTCAAAATTCCTCTCTGTATTGTACACCTTATACTAGTGCACAAGAATCACTGGCTGACTGGTGGAGTCCAGGACACTCGATGTCAAATTCATTATTCCTACTAGATACCACAGCTGAGTTGCATTTTACCCTGTCGCCACATTGACGTACGTCCCTGCCGTTTATCCTGGTCTACCACCTTACCCTGCACACAGGCTGCTGCATGCCGCCCCTTTGAAGTCGCCGGCATAGATTACACAGGGCCAATTATCCTTACCAAAACACCAGACAAAGTCCCTCTTGAAGTTATGCATGTGTTTGCTCACCTGTTCCACCACGAGGACAATACCGAAGTCTTCATTAAGTTGCTCAGAAGATTTGCAGCTAGGAGGTCATGTACCAAGTTAATGATTTCAGATCATGGATCAAGCATTGTTGCTGGCGCTGCGTATCGCCTTCTGATATTCGATCAAGAAGACGTCATGCAAATGTTCCAACAACGACGCTGTCGCTAGAAAACCAGTCCTCGCAAGGAGGATTTTATAAGCTTATCGGCATTGTAAAACGATGCTTGGAGAAGACTCTGCGTCGTAAACAGATTGACCTGGAAAAGTTCAGGACAGTTGAGAACAGGATTAGTAACTGACTTCTGACATATGTCAGCAATGATCTAGACAACCTAGAAGTGTTGAGTTAATCCCATTTGATATGTGAACGTCGTCTTGAGCCAGTACCTCCTATGCGAGACAGTGATGTATTAGGAGCTCCTAGCTTCCTCGAGCCCGACCAACTCAGATGCAAGTTTAAGAACCTTAACTCTCTCATTGAACACGGTGAGGTCTAGCATGAGGATTATCTTACATCACTGAGGGAACGATACTATGGCGCCCAGGCCCCTAATAAGACGTAACTATAACTTGGTGACATTGATAGTTGATGATTACGGACCAAGGTCCGGATAGCCACTAGGATGGACTGTGGTCATGCACCCTGATGGGTGTAGTACTGTCAGAGCTGTTAATGTCCTGAGCAAAGGGGGAGTTCGTACAGGACCATAGACCATATGTATTACTCTGTCCATCGGGAGGAAATCATGGTCCCTCATGAGAGGTGGTGTCAGAAGTGTATGTTGGTGGGGTGTTACCACTTTGCTAAGTCTTCACTGCTAAAGTTCTAATTGTAAGGCTAATTTAGTCATAAGGCCTTAATAAATCGATATCCAATCTAGAGTATAATTACGGAGTTAAAACTAGGCTAGGAATGTAAATGAAGTTAATGAGTATGTTTAAAGCCTCTAAATTAGGACTTCTCATGCCACCCTTGAGCAGAGTGATTGACCCAGGGTCTGTGGGCAGCAGTCACATCAAGTTATTGGGGGAGATGAGGTGTCAGCTCCGTGTATTAGTGAATCGTAAATAGCCATTGACGGTAATTCACGAACGACTTCGTAACCATTTGGTCCAGCAGGCACCATTAAGGTAAGCCGTTAAGTATGCCAGTTTAAAGACTTTCAAATTTAGATAGGTAAATTTGGCGGCTTATCTGTGGTCTAACGACTAGAGAAGATTCTAGAAGGTTAAGTTAACTGCCCTGTCTGTAGAGGTAAATCATATGGTAACTACGTATGGAATGGCAGGTGCCTGGAATGGCAGGTGCCTGGAATGGCAGGTGCCTGGAATGGCAGGTGCCTGGAATGGCAGGTGCCTGGAATGGCAGGTGCCTGGAATGGCAGGTGCCTGGAATGGCAGGTGCCTGGAATGGCAGGTGCCTGGAATGGACTGAATTATTGATATGATTGATGACTGGATTAAGTGGTAGTCAGTCGCGGTGGAACTCCTCTACTCAAGACAAGTGGGGTTTTCTACTGGTGATTCCGCCTGCCACTGCTCAACCTCATCTGTCTCCAGTATAAATCGAATCTCCGCGAATATGATGCACTTTTATCGAGATCGATGAAGTGAACTCACTGACTCTTGCCTCAGGAACTGATTGTTGCAAACTGCTCTTCATCTTCCACTGTTCTCTTAATTGGACTCACGAAGCCACTGGCTGACGAAGCCACTGGCTGACGAAGCCACTGGCTGACGAAGCCACTGGCTGATGAAGCCACTGGCTGACGAAGCCACTGGCTGACGAAGCGTTTACAAGATAGACTCAAATGTTTCACATGTGTGTCATTTATCACTTTAATTCTATTGTTTACTCTCGTTATACTAATCCCTTCCCCGCCCCCGTCTCGTATATATTCCGGCTCCCTTCCCTTCAAGCTTCCTTGTAACTAGTTAAGAGTCCAAGTTAGACCGAAACGTCAACATAAATTTCAGTGACCTATGTACAGGTTAACTGTGCACGAATATAACTTGCTGGAAAACATTCTTCTGACAACAAAACCTTAGAAGAGCAATGAGGAGTCATTGCTGAATCTTCTTCAGCTATTAGTTTCTGCTCAGTTTCTAACTTGTCGGACCGTTACTCAGTTATTACGTGCAGCTAGAACGTGTTGGTCTACTTAACTGTCTAGCAAATTTCAAAAACTGTTTAGTTGACATTTCTTCTATCCGACCAGTTGAAAATTCCTCAGGACGCAGTGCCATCTTATCATAAAAATTTACATATAATTTGACTCCAAGGATATATATATAAACACTAATTTCATTTTTAATAAATACGTGTATATAAAAAACTAAATAAAATTACTGAACTTTATTAGATAATATAATTGACAAAATATCGAACGACAATATAATGTAACTATACAAATTAATTGTATAGTAATTTCCAGGTTATGTTAAGACAGTATGATCATCTCTATGTAAAAAGTCTTTTAAATTAAATACATTTGATGTAACTGAAGAATTATATTCACTGTTGGGAATAGAGGAGTGTGTCGTGGCTTACCAGAGACTCGTGTCAGATGGGTCACGCATGTGTCATGGCTTACCAGAGACTCGTGTCAGATGGGTCACGCATGTGTCGTGGCTTACCAGAGACTCGTGTCAGATGGGTCACGCATGTGTCGTGGCTTACCAGAGACTCGTGTCAGATGGGTCACGCATGTGTCGTGGATTACCAGAGACTCGTGTCAGATGGGTCACGATTGTGTCGTGGATTACCAGAGACTCGTGTCAGATGGGTCACGATTGTGTCGTGGATTACCAGAGACTCGTGTCAGATGGGTCAAGCATGTGTCGTGGATTACAAGAGACTCGTGTCAGATGGGTCACGCATGTGTCGTGGCTTACCAGAGACTCGTGTCAGATGGGTCACGCATGTGTCATGGATTACCAGAGACTCGTGTCAGATGGGTCACGCATGTGTCGTGGCTTACCAGAGACTCGTGTCAGATGGGTCACGCATCCGTCCCAAAGCAGCGCACTCTCTCCATGAACGTATACTAAGAATAAAAAATTAAATTTATAAATGTGTAGGTAATGCAATATTTAAAAAAACGAAACATATATATGTTATATTCAAGATTAATAATCTGAATGGAAACGTTATTTTTAAGACGCCCTACATCTCACTGGTCATGCTTATGACAGCTTACGATACTAGATTATAGTGTAAAGAAAAAAACTTGTATATTTTCATTTCGTAGACATCACATCTATGTGGATACAATTGATGTTAGTGAGGTGGCGAGTAGCCCATCAAAAATGATAATGATAATGGCTATCGTGCGTTTAAACAACTCGCTGCCGCACCTCGTGTGTTGATTAAAACTGCTCGGCTACAATGCTAAAAGTCATTTTCTTTTTACTTTCTTAAAAATGTCTTACATTTCATTAAATTTAAATGAAAATTGGTTTCGTACTCATTACTAACATATATAACGATGTATTATTTGGAGTTTTGGAGGCGTGGTTGAAATGATAAGACTTCGGAGGCTTCTTACTTTATTTGTAATAAAGGTGCGGGTAACAGGCTGCGTGTCTGTGGCCATGGCCCAGGTGGGCCATGCCTTGCGAGGGGGAGACGAGTTAGGCCTGTTGACTGACTGAAGTTTGGGCGCCAAGTGAGAGTGGGCCAGGGCGGGTCTGGTAGACGTGGGTACGCCTACCAGGCCTGCCCTCTGGCGGAATACTATGGAAACTAGCATGGCACGAAATATGAACTCAGCTGGTAGACAGCATGGGCTGTCTATGCAGACAGTCAGGCTGTCTACATCGCTCGGTCACGCTACCCATGGTCGTCCCGACCATGAATGGCATTAAAAAACCTCGGGTCTCTCTCGCAAGAACAGGTCACAGAACACGAAAGAAAACACATATATACATAAACATATGGACATAGAAAAAAAAACTTCCTCCAGAGAGGGAAGAAAAAAACGGTGTGCTTCGTGGTGTAAGGCAGTGAGCGTCGATGCAGCACTGCACGCCTTCCTGCGTCTGGACACATACTGCAACACGGGAGACATGAGCTGTGACGTAACAGGGTACGGTCTCCTCTGGAATGTGAAGCAGACATCGTAGTAGTCACTGCAGGGGTCACTCAACCTGGGCACAACTGCTGGTGCCCTCGAGTGAGGCGTCGTCAGTAGTCGCAACAGGACAGGACTGGCAAGCGACTCAGGACATTCCTCGACTGGTACTGTCGCTGGAGGTGTCGCTGCTGGCGAGTGTGGAGTGAGTCGTGACAGGGACGACTCGGCGAAACATCTGGAGGTCGTAACAGCATACACCATACTGCAGTGAGTGGGCTAGCAGTCAAAGTGACATCAACTTTGTGCAGGCTGCTCACTGAAGCTGTGACACGAGGCTGACAGTCGCCTGCCAACAGGCTTAACTGCGGCTTGGCGAGTGACATCTCTCGACAGTAGAAGTTACAGCAGAGGGCAGTGTAAGCGTCCCCAGACTGGTCATCTGCAATAACTGGACTGACGGTCTAGAAGGTGAAGTGGAACGGTCTCGATGGGAGAATCGTCGCGGGTACGATTCAGCAAAGGCATCTACGAGCGGCGAACAATAAGAGCTTTCTGTACAAGGCTCTCGAACGCTCGTAACTGATACCTGGACTGACAAATGTCAGCTGTCAAGCGCGCGGGGCGCTGGTCACACACTGGGTGACAAAGTAACACACAGGTGCTACATAGGACACACGAGAAACTGCACACATACTGCACATGTGGTACAACATGGCTTACTAGCAAATGACGCTTTTCTGTGTAAAAATCGTCACTAAGTAATACACGAACATGTGAGAACACTGACTTGAGAGAAATAATTAATGAACACTCGACTTATATCTTCTCTCAAACTTCTCGACAAATAATGAAAATAAAATGCTCACTGAGAAACTACAGCACTCGGGACATCATATGGATGATGTCAGGCGTGACATCGCGAGCGATGTCAGCAGACGTCGCGAGGAACGTCAGGCAACATCGTGGGTGACGTCGCGAGGTGACGTCCTGGAGTGACATGATGATGGATGTCATGGGGTGACATCGCGAAGTGACATCAGTGGAGTGACGTCGTGGAGTCGGCAGCATCGTGACGTCAGCAGCATGGTGGTGACGTCATGGGTTGATGTAGGCGCAGACCCACACGTGGTCACACGTGGCTTCGAGTGGCCTCGACACTCGGATACACAGTTCTGGCAAGAATTCACAAAGAAATTCACAGAAAACAGCATAGAGGGAGTGGGCAGTGAGTGGTGTATGGTGTGTGGCGGCGTACACTAGGGCGAGCGTGAGTGTCTGGGTGAGAGGCGAGGAACCCGGCCGTTCCCACCTACCCACAAACTCGGAGAGGAACACTCACACTAGACGCTGAAATCACCACTAACTCACCTCTGAAGTGCTGAAATAGCAGTGCTGAGCTGAACAACAACAGCAGAACATGCTGGCAAGGCTGAGCACGTGACTGAGAAACAGCATGGGACGCTGTGGCGTGAAGTCAGTGACGCCATTTCTCGGAGAATTAGACAAATTTCGGCCTGAATCCTGCATGTACCTGTGTCTGGATGCTGAGTTTTGCAGACACGACATCAGGATAACTCGTTGAGAGACAGATGCTTCTTGTAGAGACTGATGAAGTGGTAGATACTTCATTCCTCTTCCTCCCCTCGCGGACAAACACAACACAGCTGCGAGGCACCGCTGTCACCATTTATAACGCTCGATTTATTTGGAGTTTTGGAGGCGTGGTTGAAATGATAAGACTTCGGAGGCTTCTTACTTTATTTGTAATAAAGGTGCGGGTAACAGGCTGCGTGTCTGTGGCCATGGCCCAGGTGGGCCATGCCTTGCGAGGGGGAGACGAGTTAGGCCTGTTGACTGACTGAAGTTTGGGCGCCAAGTGAGAGCGGGCCAGGGCGGGTCTGGTAGACGTGGGTACGCCTACCAGGCTTGCCCTCTGGCGGAATACTATGGAAACTAGCATGACACGAAATATGAACTCAGCTGGCAGACAGCATGGGCTGTCTATGCAGACAGTCAAGCTGTCTACACATAGTCTAACTTAAACCATAACTATTGGAGAGATAGTTCAACCAACTTACGTTCAAGACACTATGTCAGGATGAAATCCTTTCTGGAGACCATGATTCTCTAAGATTAGAGACGAAATGTTTTCATCTTTGTAAACAGTACTCGGTATCCATAGTTATGTACTGTATACTGTAGTCAGAACAACAAGTGAATAACATTCATTTGGCATAATCAGATTTACACCTTGGAAGCTGCTCTCCGGAAGACAATAAATTAGACACATATGCAACACTTGGGTATCTTTATTGAGGAAACGTTTCGCCACACAGTGGCTTCATCAGTCCAATACAAAGGAAAATAGTGAAGAACAGGAGGAGTTTGAGGTAATCAGTCCCTCGGCCTGGAGTCGATGTAGTCAGTCCTTCAATCTTAACTCAAGGCTGAGGGACTGATTACCTCAAACTCCTCTTGTTCTTCACCTTTCTCCTTTGTATGGACTGATGAAGCCACTGTGTGCGAAAAGTGCATTCCTTAACTAAAATTACCAATGTTCATATGCTGTCTAATTTATCAACTTGTCGGTTCTCTGAACCATTCATCTTCACCGGAAGACATTTACCTATACATACCACGTACTCTCATACATACCATGTACTCTCATACATACCATGTACTCTCATACATACCATGTACTCTCATACATACCACGTACTCTCATACATACCATGTGCTCTCATACATACCATGTACTCTCATACATATCAGAACGTTGTCTCGAAATGTTTCCATTCCAGTATAGTGTAATTTTATTTATTAACCTTATTTAGCCTAATATTTATTAACCTAACCTTTTCTAATCTTCCCATACTTAACCTTATATGCCTTTCCGACTTTAACCTAATCTAGCCTACTCTAACTTAACGAAACCTAACTTGATATAAGCTTGAATAACTTAACGTAAACTAATGTAACCTAACTTAACATAAACTGTTATAATTTAACCAAATTAACCATTAATTATCATAACATAACCTATCCAATCTTAACCTTAGCAAACCTACTTTAACCTTACCTACGTTAACGTGTTATTACGAAATCTATCCCACTGTTACTTACTCTAAAATGAACTATCTTATTTTAAATTGCCCCATATAATTTAACCTAAATTAAACATAACTTGGTCTAAGCTAAATTAAGGTAACTTACACCAGTCTGATAACCTAACTTAATTTAAACCAGTCTGATAACCTAACATAACGTAATATAGCCTAACGTTACCCATACTAACCTAGCATATCCAAACCTTACCAAACCTAGAGTAATCTAACCTAGGGTGATCTAACACACTGAAAATATTATACAACACGAAATTTTGCAAGAAACATCCATAAAATTATATTGAGAATTGCGTAAAAAAGATATAGGTAGGTTTCATTGGGCGTCAGACGCATGACACTGTTGAAAAACACCAGCTATGAAATACGAATGCTATATTAGTATACTCTTTCTTGTCTAGTCAGCCCTAAAGACGGTAGAGGGCTTTGCCTCACAGCAAAACGTGATACATAATGGAGACTGAGGTTTGTGAAAGCTGTGGTGATACCGATACATTGTGGCAAAGGGCACATGTGAACAATTCAGGATATTTATTAAAGGAAACTTTGCGCCATGGATGACTTCATCAGTGAAGAATTAGACACATGTGTAACATGTGTCTAATACCAAGATGATGCACATGTGTTTAGTTCTTCATCTTGTCGATATTCTATTCCATTTATCAGTGATAAAAAGATTCCTTTAATAAATGTACTGAACTGAACTCACGTCTGCTCTTCTACAATGTCCTGTGACTTGTATTATGCTGCCACTATTTTGAGAGCAAGACAAAAGGATGAGATGAATGGGCAAGTCTTACTAAACCTGCTACCCTCGTTTACCTAGCAGTAAATAGAGACCTGGATGTTAGTAGGCTGTTGTGGGTCGCATCATCGAAGGGATTTGACATATGGACAACTCTCCTTGCAGAGGCTGCCCCAATTTATTAAGTGGTAAATAGGAACCTTCCTGTTAGTCACCTGTTGTGGGTCGCATCCTGGAGCAAGCTCTAAGGTCCTATATGCAAATAATGAAGCATAATACACACACAACCCTTTTATATGTGCGGGTTGTGTGTGTATTGTTCCAGTCACGGTATTGTGCCTTTTTTGTTATTTACTGAAGCATAATCTTCGTTTTTACTTAGTAAGTATTTTTCTTGCTTCAGGTTTTCCATTGCCGAGAGTGACGTGGTGGCAGGATGCAAATTTGCTAGACAATACTAGCTACGTGGTGAGCAGCAGCAGCAGCAGCAGCAGCAGCAGCAGCAGCGGTGAAAGATCCCTACACACTGTCAACGAAGTCACCGTGGGTCCACTCACGCGAGAACTGGTCCAAGTTCCTCTCACCTGTAGGTCTGAGAACAACCCACTCTCTCCACCCATTGACCGCACCATCAACATTAAGCTACACAGTCAGTATTATGTATAGTGTGTGTTTGGATGGGGGGGGGGCTGAAATGGTATGTCGATGTATGTCTTGTTTACCTTTCCCGTCTCTAGCTTTTTTGTATTTTCTCCCAGTTGTTCCCATTATTTTCTTGTTCTGACCTAGGCGAGGTACACCCTTCTGTCTTCCTTAACCGCGGTTTCTGTTCCATAATTCTGTCTCGTTCTATTTCTGTTTTAAGGGTCAATTTTACTGAACATATTCTCCCCCCACTCGAGTACTTTCTAAGTATCTGAAAATTTATCTCCCGGATTACTTCAGCCTCTCCAACTGTTAGGCCTGATTATATTTTGAATATTCTTTTCCTCTATTCACCATATTTATCATGAGTCTTCCCTTCATCTTACTGAAGCCCGTGGATTATCAGCGACCTCTCTCTCTCTCTCTCTTCTTCCCACTTCCTTTTCCTCCTTATTTCTGCGTCTGGAGTAATTTCTTTGGTCAGGTTTGGATAGGCTAGGTTATCATCTCCTGCACCACCTGGTTGCCAAAGAGTATCTCGACAGAGGTCTTCTTTGCTCCTTCTCTTCCTTCTGTCCCCTCGCTTACTATTACTATTCCTGCTTCCATCTCATTGCTCCTTCCTGTCATCAACTCCATTTCAATTTTCAACTCCTTCAGATACTCTTGCAAGCTTTGTACTTTTGCCTCCACAGCTGCAGTCCATCTCTCCCATTCTCTGCTCTTTGCAGATACCTTCTCTACCTTCACCAATAAATGGTTTCTCCATGCCCATTTCTTCTCTGATGATGGTGGTTGCAGGGCGCTTGATGGAGGTTGGCTGATTTCCTGGAGTTGTTGGTCGGCTGAGCTGTTTCTGACGTGGTGTCCTGCCGTAGGAGGTTTGCAGATGTAACAAGGTTAGTTGTAAGCTGAAATTTGTTTGAAGTAAAGTCTCCATAATTTGGGGTGGTTTTATTCTTATTGGACATAGAATAGCTCTGGTATTACCCATTCTTCTATATCTTCGGGAGATCACTCAGCATCATTGGTCTCGGGAAGTTGTCCTTTTGGATGTAGCGTTGGACTCTTTGTTGGAGGGCCATTCTTTGGTTTCTGTGGGGAGGTGTGTTGATGATGTAGTCAGTGGTGTTTGTTGGTTGGGGAAGGTTTTCTCTGTCAGGTATATAGAATTCTTACATGTAGTATAGTTGTCTCTTCTTTAGTTTATCAAGCCTGACATTTATTGCATCGATCTCCTGTTGGATGTGTAGATCTTCCATCCTGATTCTATCTCTCCTCCTGATGTTTGTGATAGAACAGAGTGCTCTGTTCTGGATTCTTTGTTGCTGTAACATGTTGAATTTCGTTGTTAGTGACATAGGCATTCAAGGATATTCGAGCATAGGTCTTATCATCTTGTACCGCTGCTTCTTGATGTGGGAAGGGGCTTGATTAAACCTGAATAGATGGCTGAAGCGGACTTTTGCTAAGTTCATCTTTTTGTTGATGTAAGATGTGGAGTGGAGTAATCCGTCCATCTCATATCACAGATCTTTTTCGTGTTTCTGATAGCGACAGGAGTACCTCTAATAAAGATACACTCTTTATTGTCAATAGTTGTTGCAAAACAACCGACGGTGCTGATAAGGACTTTTTCTGGATTGGTTTTGATTCTCCATTTCTTTTCCCAGTTTGCTGCTCTGCGTAGTTCTGCTTTCATTTTCTCTATTACCCTTCTATGCTTGTTTTTTCCCAATATGGGGGAGGATGATACTACATGGATAACATCGTCAGCAAATTGGATGATGATGGCATCGTTGAAGAGTATAGGGCTGAGGCACGAGCCCTGTGGCACTCCAGCTGTTGTTGTGGAAGGCTCTACCAGCATGCCGTTGAAGGTAGGAATGATGTTGCTCCCTGTTAAGAAGTTGTATATGAGCCCGTTAAAGGTTCAATTGTGGTTCGGAAGTTCGACTTGTTTGAATATGAGACCGTCGTGCCACAGGCAGTCAAAGGCTTCGTGTAAATCCCTAGTTGCAATTAGGGAAACGTTCCCCTGTGTCCTCAGGCTGTTTAACGCATCGAAGATGATATTGACAGCGTGTTTGGTTCGTAGGTGGGTCCTGACGCCACACTGCTTTTCAGTGAACAGATGGTTGAAATCCCTGTAGAAGTTCTGTCTATTAAAGATGATTTTTTCAAAGACTTCGTCAGTGACTTCCAGTAAGGAGATAGGTCTGTAGTTCTCCGGTTTGTGGTTGTCTTTGTTAGGTTTTGGAATGAATATCATCTCTGCTGTTTTAAGTGCCACGGGAAAGTATCCAGACGCCAAGATAGCTTAAATATATTTACTAGAGACATCTTGCAGTTATACCTGAGTGGCCAGGGGCTTTATTTCCCGTTCTGCCTATGATTTGGGACATCTTGAGCTTAACTGGTCTGGTGAGGGGGTGTTCATTTTCAGTTGATGGTACTGGATGGAAGTCTACCCAGCTGTCGTCCCTCCATTGGTTGGTCCACTGGTGGTGGTTGTTGTTGAATATTCTACTAACTTCTCACATCATAAAAATCTTCGAAAGAGTGATATGGCGGCAGATTACTAATTTCATGGACCAGCACAACCAGCATAGCCGAACCAGCATGGTTATAGAGGAGGATGATCATGCCTGTCACAGCTGCTCAACTATTATGACAGAATTACGAAGGTGTTGGAAGACGACCAAAACGCAGATGTGATTTACACAGATTTTGCAAAGGCGTTTGACAAATGCGATCATGGAGTGATAACGCACAAAATGAGGGCCATGGGCATTATGGGGAAGGTAGGCAGATGGATCTTCGGGTTCCTAACACATAGAACACGAAAAGTAGTAGCAAACAGAGAAAGATTCAGCATTAGCGAAGTCAAAACCTCAGTGCCCCAAGGCACTGTCCTGGCACCTCTGATGTTTCTCATCCTCATAGCACAAATAAAAACGCCCGGCACACTTTTGTATTACCATTTGCAGATGACACTAAAATAAGCATGAAAGTCACTACGGTAGAGAACACTGAAAAATTACAGGAAGACATAAGCAGGGTCTTCCAGTGGGCAGTGGAGAACAACATGACGTTCAATGGTGATAAGTTTCAGCTGCTTCGGTATGGAAAGTATGAAGAACTCAAAAGGAACACTATAACAAAGCTCAAGAGGGTCACCAAATAGAACGAAAGGAACAAGTAAAAGACCTGGGAATAATTATGTCAGCTGACCTTTCTTTTAAAGACCATAACAAGACAAGGATCACGACAGCCAAGAGGATGACGGGGTGGGTACTGAGAACTTTTAAAACAAGTTAAATAATGCCGATGGTGACACTCTTCAAATCGCTAGTGCTCCCTCGTTTAGAATATTGCTCAGTGCTGACGGCCACGTTCAAAGCTGGAGAAATATCAGAGCTGGAACAAATACAGAAATCGTTTACTGCTTATATTGAGCCAGTAAAGCACCTAAATTACTGGGAACTCCTTCAAGACTTGAACATGTACTCAATGGAGCGGAGGAGAGAGAGATACATGATAATATATACCTGGAAAGTACTCGAGGGCCTGATCCCAATTCTGCACACTGCCATAACAACATACTGGAGTGAGAGATATGGGAGGAAGTGCAAAATTAACCTAGTGAGGAACAAGGGTGCGGTGGGGACAATAAGGGAACACTGTATCAACATCCGGAGTCCCAGACCATTCAACATCTTACCAGAGGATATCGGAAACATGGCTGGAACAAGTGTAGAAGCCTTCAAGAGAAAACTGGACAAGTATCTTCACCAGGTGCCAGACCAACCAGGCTGTGATGGATATGTGGGGCAGCGGGCCTCCAGCAGCAACAGCCTGGTTGACCAGGCAAGCACCAGACGAGCCTGGCCCATAGCCGGGCTCTGAGAATAGTGAAATTCTCGAAACTCTTCAAAGGTGTAAGGTATCATTGTATGAGAGAATTTTCTCCCTCACTTCTCCCAACAGCTTGGCTTGGTCCTGTGGGACCTCGAGAAGGGTAGTTACTTCCTCACCGTCTTCGTCGGTGAAGGAGTGTGTAAGGTGTTTGTGGATGTGGATTTAGCACCCAGCAGCCGGCAGATCTTACTCCAGAACTTTTCCGGACGGTGTTTGAACTGGTTCGCCTGGAGAACGAAATATTTTTATATATCTCTTTTAAGAACATAAGAACATA
The DNA here is from genome assembly GCA_009830355.1 of Cherax destructor. Classification (NCBI taxonomy): domain Eukaryota; kingdom Metazoa; phylum Arthropoda; class Malacostraca; order Decapoda; family Parastacidae; genus Cherax; species Cherax destructor. The sequence continues at coordinate 53,693 of WNWK01011172.1, forward strand.
AGAATGGAGGAACGCTGCAGAAGGCCTACTGGCCTGGGTGATTAATTTCCTCCTCAACCTCTGCAGTACAGCCCGTGTGGGATGTCCCATTTGGTGGTGCCTTCTACATTCAGCTTGGTAATTATTCATCCTGTCCGTAATCTCTGCTGGTAGATCTTTGATGTTGTTAGTTCGCAGTATCTCTGGGTGGCCTCTGAGATTTTTTCGTTGAGGGAGTTGATTGCCTCGCCTATTGCAGTTGAGGGCAGGTTCTCAAGCAAAACAGTGCGGTCATTTCCTAGGTAGTCCATGAAGGGGTCAAACCTAGGGCTTTTAGGTTGAGTTTCGGGGTAGTGGGTTTCCAGAATGGCAAAGTCTGAAGATTTGTTATGACAGGAATGTGGTCTGAACCGATATTACCGCCTGGGAGACTACAGTGGTATAGGTCACAGTCTTTGTTGGTAAGTACTACATCAGGTTTCCCCGGGTAGGGGGCCACGTATGACTTAAAGAATGGGCCTTGGAACGATAAGTTTCTTACTGTCATTGAATAACTGTTTACTCTTTTGGTCACGTAGTGGTTGGGCGGCACCGCAGATAAAGAAAGCGGGGTGATGGGCATTATAATCTCCTGCTAGAAATGTAGGGACATTTTTACTGAGTACACGGTGAGGAGAGATGGACTTGTACGGCTGTCTGGGGGTGAAGTAACCCGTTTCCACTATTAGTCGTCTATATGAGGTAGTGAGTTCTGTCGCTATGATGCTGTCCCCATCAACATCGATGTTATATATTCACTGCTTCACTAGAACGCCCACTCCACTGAAGGGCCCTCTGGATATCTCGAGAGTTGAGTAACCAGGCAGTTTTATATATTGGTCTGGTGTGGCAACTGTCTCATTCTGATGGATAATATCCGGATTGTGGCTGCATAGTTCAACTTCTAGGAGGCAGCGGTTGTTGAAGAAGTGTTGGATGTTGAGTTGTAAAATTCTGATCCTCATTTTTTCGTGTGTTTTGCGTTGATGCTGAGTGCAAAAGGTATACCTCCTACCTACTCAGCATCATGCATGTATACAACTCAGAATCATGCATGTATACATCTCAGCATCATATATGTATACAACTGGTATAAATGTGTGCAGCTGAATTTTTGAATAACACTATATACACATACACTAGTATTAAGATGCACCAAAGTGGTTAGGCCACTTACCTTTATTACCCCCACCTCCACCCACCCTTTTCCAATTTTCCAACCTTACCCATCCTGCTTCCTTCCCCATCTTACCAAAGCTCTGGTCATACTCGCCTCGCCTCGCCTCTTCTCTGAAAACCGCTGAATTAGGTTTCTCGTCTTTGTGACTCATCTGTGTTTTCAACGACAATCTTTGATCTCGTGTTCCTGTTCCTCGTCTCTCGAACAACCTGCCCATATCTGCTTTTCCAATTCCTCCCTATATTATGTATGCAGTTATCATATCATCCTTAGTCCTTGTGTCCTCTGTCATCAGGAATTCTGCTCCTCTTAATCTCTTCTTATAGCTCATACACCTTAGATCTTGGATTACTTTCGTTTAAAACTGTATGTTCTGCAATTTATTTACATGCTATGTCAGGTGTGGGTTCCATACTGGTGCTGCATACTCCAACATAATTTTTTGTACCCTTTACCGCCAGGAAACTTTACTTCAGATGGTAGTGGGTAGAGGGTATGTTGATAAATCCCGAAGGTCACTCAGACAAGACCATAAGGTCAGGACGACCGCCCTGGGAACATTAATAATATACCCAAATTTAAAACATCACAAATGAAAAAAAAAAGAATAAAAAAGGAAAGTATACCTGGAGATACCTGGAGAGGGTTTCGGGGGTCAACGCCCCCGCGGCCCGGTCTGTGATATTAGTGGCAACAATTTATTAACGCAAAATAAAAATTCTGATCTGTTGAGGCGACGCCTGACCTGAGCCGAGTGCCGCCGCGCCAGTGACTCGTTATGCTGATGTATAATAGGTTTCATGAATGGAAATGGGACGACGCCTGAATTGGCAGAATGCAGCCCCAGCACCAGTTGTTGTTCGGTCAAATAGCTAAAACATTGAATAATAAATAAAAACTAAAATATTCAATTTTTTGGGTTGTGGCCCCTGATCTGGGGCAAATGACCGTCTCATCGAATCACCTTTGCAACTCCCTCGGGCGCAAAGGGCAGACCTGTAATAGCATTTGGAAGGATAAATAAACAAAAAAAACGTCGGAATCCACCTCCGCACAGTAGGCCAGGAGCACGGGCTTAGGCCCATTTCCAGCCTTTCGGATAACATTAATTATTCAACTGCCTCCCCGAGTCATAAACCACATTCAAAAGAGGGACTAGGTCCGGGTTAAGACCATCACCAAGCCTATTTCTATATCCCTCAGAGCTGAGCATGTACGCTTTCTTTGGTCCATCTGTCTCGTAAGGTCAGCGTAACTGAGGAGGTAGTGACGCGGCATAACCTCCATTGAAAAGTGGTAGGGGTACCATAGAGTGCACATTTGCTTTGATGCATGCAAGATTAAACCCTGTCCGTGGAGACCTGAATGTTAGGTATATAGGCTTCCTCACCTTTCCAAGCAACGATGGTAGGATTGCAGAAGATGTCTTCCATGTCTATACACACTTACATCTCGACCTGATTCCCTCGTAGTGAGATGTGAAAATGGAAGCAAAGCACTGAAGCTCCAGGTCTCCCTGTAGATGCCCTTCATAAAGCTTCAAAGCAGCTGCTCAGACCTGAATAACAAGGACGTAATCTCTCCCAGCAAAGAACCTAGTCCCAGAAGACAACCAACGGTGAACAGCTGGGGCATCTCATGTTGACATGAGACCAGTTCCATGGGAAAGGTTTTGAAGATTCAGACCCGCATTGAATACCCAGCAATATACAATGTTCGCAGGTATAGCCTAACACCGAACCTCTCCCTGAATTTCAAGCTCTCTGTTTTGAAGTTCTGACCACATCATCCGCTGACGTGAGCAGTGAAATTATATTTTTGCATGCGGTATATGCAGGGCAAACCGGGAGTACCAATCCACCGACCACGGCGTACACATGAAAGGACAAAACTGAGGTGTCATCCAGCAGATGAATCAATTTGCGAGTGACCTAACTCTTCTGTATATCCGAAATCCCCAATTGCGGTTTGAGGACTAGGTGCAGTCAGGTAATGCCGAAGGAGTGTAATCCTCTGCTGCCGAATAAATACTGCATTGGCTGCAGCAGTTATTAAGTCGATATGTGCCATGGGCCATATGCTCCATACTAAATGCTCACTAAAAAGATCTTCTAAAATAGTTAGGTTTACAGTCGGTCTTCCAGAGCAGTGTTCTTTGGCCGTTTCTAATCTTCACAAACTAATATTTGTGAGTGTGTACTCACCTATATGAGGTTGCAGGGGTCGATTCAAAGCTCCTTGCCCCGCCTCTTTACTGATCGCTACTAGGTCCTCTTTCTCTCTGCTCCATGAGCTTTATTAAACCTCGTCTTAAAACTATGTATGGTTCCTGCCTCCACTACGTCACTTCCCAGACTATTCCACTTTCTGAGAACTCTATGACTGAAGAAATACTTCATAATATCCCTTTGACTCATCTGAGTCTTCAGCTTCCAATTGTGACCCCTTGTTTCTGTGTCCCATCTCTAGAACATACTGTCTTTGTCCACCTTGTCAATTCCTCGCAGTATTTTATATGTCGTTATCATGTCTCCCTTAACTCTCCTGTCCTCCAGTATTGTGAGGCCGATTTCCCTTAACCTTTCTTCGTAGGACATTCCCTTAGCTCTGGGACTAAACTTGTTGCAAACCATTGCATTTTCTCTAATTTCTTGACGTGCTTGACCAGGTGTAATAACTGGTGCTGCATACTCCAATATGGGCCTAACGTATATGGTGTACATAGTCTTGAACGATTCCTTCCTGAGGTATGGGAACGCTATTCTTAGGTTTGTCAGGCGCCCATATGCTTCAGCAGTGATCTGCTTGATGTGCGCCTCAGGAGATGTGCTCGGTTTTATAGTCACCCCAAGATCCTTTTCCTTGAGTGAGGTTTGCAATTTTTGGCTACCTAGCCTATACTTTGTCTGTGGTCTTCTTTCCCGTTCCCTGATCTTCATGACTTTGCATTTGGCGGGGTTTAATTTCGAGGAGCCAGTTGATGGACCAGCTTCCAGCCCATCCAGGTCTCTTTGTAGTCCTGCCTGATCCTCTTGTGATTTAATTCTCCTCATTAACTTCACATCATCTGCAAACAGGGACACTTCTGAGTCTGTCCCTTCCGTCATGTCATTCACATATACCAAAAACAGCACTGGTCTTATGACTGACCCCTGTGGAACCCCTCTCGTCACAAGCGCCCACTCTGACACTTCGTCATGTACTATGACTCTTGTTGCTTCCCAGTCTAGAATTCTCTGATCCATTGAAGTGCCCTTTCCTGTTATGAGGAACTGTGTCGAAGGACTTCTTGCAGTCCATCAAGATAAAATCTACCCACCCCCTCTCTCTCGTGTCCTACTTCCATTACCTTGTCATAAAACTCCAGTAGGTTTGGGAATAGGATTTACCTTCCCTGAAACCATGCTGGTTGTCGTTTATAAGCTTGTTCCTTTCTAGGTGCTCCACCACTCTACTCCTGATAATCTTGTCCATGACTTTTCATACTTTACACGTCAGGGACACAGGTCTGTAGTTTAATGCCTCGTGTCTGTCTCCTTTCTTAAAAAATAGAACTACATTTGTCACCTTCTATACTTCATAAAGTTGCCCAGTTTCAGTGAATATGTTGAAGATTTTTGTTAATTGCACACACACCATACCTGCACACTCTCTAAGTACCTTCGGAGAGAGGTTGTGTGGTCCTTCCTCCTTTGAGGATTAAAGTTCACATAGCAATTTCTTCATCTCCTCGTCGGTTGTGTGCATTTCATTCAGCACTTGTTGGTGTATCCCTTGTAAGTGTACTCCCCTATTCTGACTTCCTGGAGTCCTTCCTGTTTCTTCTGTTAATATTTCTTTAACTCTCATGTTGAGCTCCTCACATACTTCTTGTTCGTTTCTTGTGAACTCCCCACCTTCTTTCCTCAGCCTGATTACCTGGTCCTTTACTGTTGTTTTCCTCCTGATGTGGCTATACAACAACTTATGGTCAGACTTGACTTTTGATGCTATGTCATTTTCAAATTGTCGCATATTCGTTTCTGACTCTTCGACTAATCTCTTTATGTTCCTGGGTCTTTGATTTCTGAACTATTTCCATTCTCTAGCGCACTTAGTTTTTGCCTCCCTACACTTTTGGGTGAACCAAGGCATCGTTCTGGTGTTTTCACTATTTCAGTTGCCCTTGGGAACAAACATTTCCTTTTCCTCCTTCCATGTTGTTGTTACTATTCCATCCTTTCGTTTACTGAATTTCCTACCAATTATCTTTGCTATTGAACCTCTTGCAGGAAGTTCCTCATGCCCGTTTAGTTCCCCCTTTTATAGTTTGGCTTTTCCCATCCTACTTCTGTTACCCTTTCTACTTGTAACTCTATGTGTTCAAAGTTCAGAACCACGTGATCACTAGCTTCAAGGGGCCTTTTGTATGTGATGTCCTCGATGTCTGAACTACTCATGGAAAATACGAGGTCCAGTCTTGCTGGTTCATGCTCACCTCTCTCTCTCTGGTAGTGTCTCCAACATGTTGATGCATGAGGTTTTCAAGTACCACATCCATCATTTTGGCTCTCAATGTTTCGGGACCCCCATGTGGTTCCAGATTTTCCCAGTCATTGTTCTTGTGATTGAAATCACCCATAACTAGTAACTTTGCTCTACCCATGTGAGCTCTCTTGGCCACCTCAAGTAGTGTGTCCACCATTGCTCAGTTACTCTCTTTATATTCTTCTCTTGGCCTTGTGCACTTCTGTGGCAGGTTGAACATCACTGCAATTACCACCTTAGGGCCCCCAGACTGAATTGTTCCCACTATGTAGTCTGTTTCGCCTATTCTGTCCATTACTTCCTTTTCCTTAAATCCCCACTGGTTTTTAATGAACAGTGCAACTCCTCCTCCCCCTCTGTTCCCTCTATCTTTCCTCAAGATCTGATATCTGGGTGGAAAGATTGAGTCTGTTATCATCCTGGTGACTTTCGTTTCTGTGAGTGCTATGATGTCTGGGGATGTCTCCTTCATTCATTCATGCCACTCCTCACATTTATTTGTTATTCCTTCCGCATTTGTATACCAAACCTTCAACTTCTTTTCTATAGCAGTGGTCTGGAGGGTATGTTGGGGTTGGGGAAATGGGAGACCTGGCGAGGAACTATGGTGGGTTGCTTTGAAGGTGGAGTTTGTGTTGAGTGGGGTGGGTGCAGTGGGTATGGAGTGTGGATTAGATTGTTTGGTTGCTTTGGGGTTGGGGCTGTTGGGGTTGAGGGTCTTCTGTAGGTGGTTCTGAGGGAGGACGTATTTGTTCCTCCTCCAGAGTTTTGGTTCTCCTGCCCATATCTGTCTTTGCTTCTCTTTCTTCCTTGCATCTTTGTACCTTCTCTTTCAGTTTCTGTCTTATTGAGTTCTGATGCACTCGAGGTACACCATCCAGTACTCTTCTATTTCCCTTGGTCGTGCTTTATCCTGCAGGATCCTGTTTCATGCCGATTCTGCCTTGAAAATCACTTTGATCGGCCGGTTTCTGCCTCTTGAAAACCCTCTTATTCTCAGATTTTTTTTCATCTGGGTCGTGTCGTCCTCTCTTATTGTTTTCATGATACTTTTAATTGGTCTGTTATGGCTCCTGTGCATAACTTAGCTCGTTTGTTCCTGGTGTGCTCCTCGTCTTTTCCTGGGTTACACAGTAGTCTGATAGGGGCTCTATATAGTCTATCTCCTTTGTTCCCTACAGTCCCCTCTTTTGTGGCTGATGTAGCAGTTTCTGATGTCCTGCCCATACTGCTCTTTAGTTTATTAGATTGTATCTGATTTTTCAATTCCTCTTCTAAGCTCTGTATCTTAGCCTCTGCTGCTGTGGCTTGGATCTCCCATTTCCTGCTCTCTGCACTTATCCTCTCCTCTATTTTCTTGCTAAGATCTTTTAGCTTCCTTCCTCACTCCTGTTTCCTTTTCATGAGTTGTACCACCCAATCTTCCTTCCCAGACTCATTCTCCACTCCCCTGGTTATCCATCCTGCTCTCTGGCAACCCATTTTTTTTAGTTACCACAGAATGAAATCTTAAGTATTTTTGTGTGATCGTTTGTGATGTGTGTGTGTTTTGTGTGTGTTAGGGACAGAGGAAAGGAGAGGGAAAGAGAGGTAGGGAGAAGGAGAGAGATAGGATGAGGGGGAGATAGTGGCGAAGGGGAAGAGTGATGGGTTGGGGGAAAGAGAGAGGAATAGGGGGAGGGAGAGGGAGAAAATACTGTGAGGGAAAAATGGAGAAGAGGGGGATAGAAAGACAAGGAGGAGGGGAGAAGAGGAGGGGAGAGAGGGGAAGAGAGAGAGGAGGAACAGTGAGGAGTGAGGAGGATTTTAACCCAGGAGGGTTAGCCACCCAGGATAACCCAAGAAAGTCAGTGCGTCATCGAGGACTGTCTGTCTTATTTCTATTGGGGTTCTCAATATTGTCCCCCAGGATGCGACCCTCACCAGTCGACTAACACCCAGGTACCTATTTGCTGCTAGGTGAACATGACAACAGGTGTAAGGAAACACGTCGAAATGTTCCCACCCCGCCGGGAATCAAACCCGGGCCCTCCGTGTGTGAAGCGAGAGCTTAAGCCACCAGGCCACCGGGGCACCAGTCTATATGTGTGTGGGAATGTGTGTGTGGGTCTGTGTGTGTGGAGGAATATGTGTGTGTTTGGGTCTTCATAAGTGTGGGTTTATTGAGTGTGTGAAAAGTAGTGGATGGGATTGTATGCTAGGATGCGTGAGAAAGTATGAGCAGTTAACGTGTTACCTGGGGTCTTCTGAGCTCCTCTGACCTCACCTGACCCACCAACCCCCTACTAACTTGTGCCTTCTATGCTTATGCTTCTTCCTATGAGGCTCTGCTCTGATAGACATCTGTCTGCCCGCCCTGGTTCTGTTCTAAATAACCAATTATTATTAATTTTTAAGTATTTATTTGGCTATTGTTTTTCATACTAGGAGTGTGTATACACACCTATTTGTACTCACCTATTTGTGGTTGCAGGGGTCGAGACTCAGCTCCTGGCCCCCTCCTCTTCACTGATCGCTACTAGGTCCTCTCTCTCTCCCTGCTGCATGAGCTTTATCATACCTCGTCTTAAAGCTATGTATGGTTCCTGCCTCCACTACGTCACTTGCCAGACTATTCCACTTCCTGACAACTCTGTGACTGAAGAAATACTTCCTAACATTCCTTTGACTCATCTGAGTCTTCAACTTCATTGTGACCCCTTGTTTCTGTGTCCCATCTCTGGAACATCCTGTCTCTGTCCACCGTATCTATTCCACGAAGTATTTTGTGTGTCGTTACCATGTCTTCCCTAACCCTCCTGTCTTCCAGCGTCGTCATTTCCCTTAACCATTCTTCGTAGGACATTCCCCGTAGCTCTGGAACTAGCCTTGTGTGTGTGTGTGTGTGTGTGGTTCTGTGTGAGTGTTAGTTACCATTTTGTCCTAGGCACATGTCGATTAGACACTAGGCCTGTTGTATGTATGTGTGTGTGTGTGTTTGTGTAACAAAACACTTCTAAATGTTTCGGCCCCGCCGGGAATTGAACCCGGGCCCTCCGTGCGTGAAGCAAGAGCGCTAGCCACCATGCCATCGGGGCGTGTATGTACTCACCTATTTGTGGTTGCAGGGGTCGAGTCATAGCTCCTGGCCCCGCCTCTTCACTGATTGCTACTAGGTCCTCTCTCTCCCTGCTCCATGAGCTTTATCAAACCTAGTCTTAAAACTATGTATGGTTCCTGCCTCCACTACGTCACTTTCTAGGCTATTCCACTTCCTGACAACTCTATGACTGAAGAAATACTTCCTAACATCCCTTTGACTCATAGGAGTCTTCAACTTCCAATTGTGACCCCTTGTTTCTGTGTCCCCTCTCTGGAACATCTTGTCTCTGTCCACGTTATCTATTCCTCGCAGTATTTTATATGTCGTTATCATGTCTTCCCTAACCCTCCTGTCCTCTAGTGTCGTCAGGCCGATTTCCCTTGACCTTTCTTCGTAGGACAATCCCCTTAGCTCTGGGACTAGTCTTGTTGCAAACCTTTGCACTTTCTCTAATTTCTTGACGTGCTTGACCAGGTGTGGGTTCCAAACTGGTGCTGCATACTCCAGTATGGGCCTGACGTATATGGTGTACAGAGTCTATGTGAGTGTACGAAGAGTAGTGGGTGGAAGTACTCACCTAGCTGTGGTTGCAGGGGTCGACTCACAGCTCCTGGCCCCGAAAGTGTGTGAGTGTATGTGTGTGTTCTCCGTATTCGTGTTACACGTGGCTCAGTGCTGTGCTGACTTATCTGCCGCCCTGATTTTTGTTTTAGATTACCAATTACTATTCTTCATTGAGTACTTGTTAGCCAATTCCTTTTCATACCGAGAGAGTGACCGCTCACAAGACAGCTGGCGGTGTACCTGGAACTCACACCTGACTCCCCAAAACCACGCCAGTAGAGTATCCAACTCTTTAATGTCCTGGCGTAGTACTTCCACCTCTGTTTCTTTAATATTTATAATTTATTCCTATTTACTGTGCTTCTTTCTCTGGTCACACTCTTATTTCACTTTTATTATTGTTCTTGGGTGACACATGTGTCAACAACACTTATACCACACTAGACCTGCCGTATCTGACTTGAGCCACCAATATCACTTACAAGTTCTCTTATAAACCTGTGGCTCTCCCCTCACTTGTCTGACACAGGACAACTTGTAAATCACTTCAGGGACTGTTCACTGACCCTGACACAATGGCCCCTTCAGTAACCTTGGGTAGCTCACAAAACATAATTTCACAGAGCACAACGTTGAGTGTGTGTGTGTTAGTTAGTTAGTTACCATTTTGTCCTAGACAAATGTCGATTAGACACTAGGCCTGTTGTATGTGTGTGTGTGTCTGTAAGGAAACACTTCGAAATGTTTCCACCCCACCGGGAATCGAAGCGAGAGCTGTGTGTGTGTGTGTACTCACCTAGTTGTACTCACCTAGTTGTGGTTGCAGGGGTCGGTTCATAACTCCTGGCCCAGCCTCTTCACTGACCGCTACTAGGTCACTCTCCCTGCGACATGAGCTTTATCATACCTCTTCTTAAAGCTATGAATGGATCCTGCCTCCACTACATCGCTCCCCAAACTATTTCACTTCCTGACCACTCTGTGTGTCTGTACTCACCTAGTTGTGGTTGCAGGGGTCGAGTCATGTGTGTGTGTGAGTGTACTCACCTATATGTGGTTGCAGGGGTCGAGTCATAGCTCCTGGCCCCGCCTCTTCACTGGTCGATACTAAGTCACTCTCTCCCTGCTCCATGAGCTTTATCATACCTCTTCTTAAATCCAAGTATAGAATTTGCCTCCACTACTTCACTCTCTAGATTATTCCACTTCCTGACAACTCTACGGCTAAAGAAATACTTCGTAACATCCCTATGTCTCATCTGGGATTTCAACTTCCAAATGTGGCCCCTTGTCCCTGTATCCCATCTCTGAAACATTCGAGCCCTGTCCACCTTGCCAATTTCTCTCAGTATTTTATCCGTCGTTATCATGTCCCCCTATCTCTTCTATCCTCCAGTGTCATCAGGTTGAGTTCCCTTAATCACTCCTCGTAAGACACACCCTTCAGTTTCGGGACTAATGTTGTTGCAAACTTTTACACTTTCTCCAATTTCTTGACGTGTTTGACTAAATGTGAGTTCCATTCTGGTGCTGCATACTCCAGTATGGGCCTGACGTGCACAATGTACAATGTCGTGAATGATTCCTTACTCAGGTGTCGAAATCCTATTCTTAAGTTTGCCAAGCGCCCATATGCTGAAGCAATTATTTGAGTGATGTGCTTCAGGGGACATGCTGGTTATAATGCTTACCCCAAGATCCTATTCCTTAAGTGACGTTTGCAGCCTTTGATCACCTAACCTGCATTCCATCTGCGGTCTTCTGTGTCCTTCCTCAATCTTCATGACTTTGCACTTACTGAGGTTAAACTCCAGGAGCCATTTGTTGGACCAGACTTGTAGTCTGTCCAGATCCCCTTGTTAGCTTAGCTGATCCTCGCCCACTTGTATTCTCCTCATCAGTGTAACATCATCAGCAATCAGTGACACTTCTGAATCTACTCCTTCCACCATGTCGTTCACGTATACAAGAAACAGCATCGGACCTAGGACTGACCCTTGTAGAACTCCACTCTGACACTTCATCACGTACCAACAATCGTTGTTTCCTTCCTGTCAGGTATTCGCTGATCCATTGCAGTACTTTCCCTATTATTCCTGCCTGCTCCTCTTATTTTTGTACCGGTCTCTTGTGTGGTACTGTGTCAAAAGCCTTCTTGCAGTCCAAAAAGATGCAATCTACCCATCCCTCTCTCTCTCTCTCTCTCCTGTCTTACTTCTGTTACCTTATCGTAGAACTCAAGTAGATTTGTGACACAGGATTTCCCATCTCTGAAGCCGTGCTGATTGTCATGTATGAACCCAATCTTTTCATTGTGTTCCACCACTCTTCTCCTGATAATCATTTTCATTACTGTACATACTATACAAGTCAGTGACACTGGTCTGTAGTTTAACGCTGCCTGTCTGTCTCCTTTCTTAAAAACAGGAACTACATTTGGTGTCTTCCACGCCTCAGGCAATTACCGGGTTTCGATAGATTTACTGAAGATTGCTGCTTGTGACATACACAGTTCCTCTGCTCCCTCTCTCAGTATCCATGGAGATATGTTATCTGGCCCATTGCCTTTAAGATATCTAGTTCACCTAGCAGTGTCTTCACCTCTTCCTTGGTTATGTGTATTGTGTCCCACACCTGCTGGTGCACCCTACCTCTACGGTTTGCTGGAAGCATTCCTGTTTCTATTGTAAATACTTCTGTAAATCTTTTGTTAAGTTCATCACGTACTTCCTGGTAACTCTTTGTGAGCTCCCCTCCTTTCTTCAGCCTAATTACGTGGTCCTTGACTGTTGTTTTTTCTCCTAATGTGACTGTATAACAACTTTGGTTCAGATTTGGCTTCTGATGCTATGTCGTTCTCGTATTGCC
>WNWK01011173.1:0-20000 GCA_009830355.1 Cherax destructor
GATTCATTGGAGAACATACAAAGAAGAATGACTAAAATGATTTACAGTATAAGAAATCTCCCGTATGAAGATAGACTTAGAGCGTTGAATCTCCACTCTCTGGAGAGACGTAGAATGAGGGGAGATATCATCGAGGTGTATAAGTGGATGATGGGCATAAACAAAGGAGATATTAATAAAATACTGAGGATATCGAACCAAGTAAGAACCAGAAATAACGGATTTAAATTGGATAAATTTAGATTTAGAAAGGACATAGGCAAGTACTGGTTTTCGAACAGAGTTGTAGATGTAGATGAATGGTTCAGAGAACCGACAAGTTGTTAAATTAGACACATATGCAACACTTGGGTATCTTTATTGAGAAAACGTTTCGCCACACAGTGGCTTCATCAGTCCAATACAAAAAAGAAAGTAGTAAAAAAAGGAGGAGTTTGAGGTAATCAGTCCCTCGGCCTGGAGTCGATGTGTTCAGTCCATCAATCTTGAAGTAAATACAACATAAGGCAAATAGAAGTTGCTTATATACTGTAGACAGGTGAGATGAAGCAGGAGGAGGCAGGTCATAGTGGTATCAACCACTAGTCGAAGTAAGTCCTTGTCCAAAGGTTTGGACAAATGTTGAAGAATCCCTTTGTATCAAGATCCCAAGAAGTTGCTGTGTCAGACAGGATGTAGATGAATGGTTCATACTGTCTACAGTATATAAGCAACTTCTATTTGCCTTATGTTGTATTTACTTCAAGATTGATGGACTGAACACATCGACTCCAGGCCGAGGGACTGATTACCTCAAACTCCTCCTTTTATTACTACTTTCTTTGTATTGACTGATGAAGCCACTGTGTGGCGAAACGTTTTCTCAATAAAGATACCCAAGTGTTGCATATGTGTCTAATTTAACAACTTGTCGGTTCTCTGAACCATTCATCTACAACCTGTCTGACACAGCAACTTCTTGGGATCTTGATACAAAGGATTCTTCAACATTTGTCCAAACCTTGGACAAGGACTTACTTCGACTAGTGGTTGATACCACTATGACCTGCCTCCTCCTGCTTCATCTCACCTGTCTACAGTATATAAGCAACTTATTTGCCTTATGTTGTATTTACTTCAAGATTGATGGACTGAACACATCGACTCCAGGCCGAGGGACTGATTACCTCAAACTCCTCCTTTATTACTACTTTCTTTTTGTTTTGGGACTGATGAAGCCACTGTGTGGCGAAACGTTTTCTCAATAAAGATACCCAAGTGTTGCATATGTGTCTAATTTAACAGAGTTGTAGATGCGTGGAACAATCTTCCGAGTACTGTGATAGAGGCTAGGACCTTGGGTGGCTTTAAAAAGAGATTGGACAAATATATGAGTGGGAGGGGCTGGGTTTGATTGGTGTCGTGAGTCCGGGAATAAATTCTTAGGTAGTGGTGGTTTTGATATGGACCTGCCTTGTATGGGCCAGTAGGCCTTCTGCAGTGTTCCTCCTTTCTTATGTTCTTATGATAGTGAAAGAAAGTGAGTAGTAGGTAGACTGTGTGTTGCTAGACTGGCAAGGCTTTCATTACACTGCCACATAGAAAATTCCTTAAGAAATTGGCGAAGAAAGATGAGGTTAAAGGAAAATTAACATGCATTAGGGAATGATTGATTATTAGAAAATAAATATAACAATTAGGAATGAAGCATTAGTATAGGAGAGCAATTAGTAAAGATGAAAACGAATTAGTGTTTGGGCCTATATTGTTAACGGTGTGAAGAACGAAATGGCATAATACCGTGACTGGAACAATACACAGATAACCCACACATAGGTGAGAGAGAAACTTATGACAACGTTTCGGTCCGACTTGGACCATTTACGAGTCACATAAACACATACCATCCTGTGTTAGTGTGACATGTAAATAGTCCAAGATGGACGAAGTGGTGTAGGTAGGCTCCATACATAGTTTTAGGAACAGGTACGATGGAGCCCAAGAGGCTAGGAGAAAGATAATCATAATGGGAGAGAGTAATGAGTAACTAGTCGGGTCCCGCAAGGTTCTTTATTTGGTCCGCTTGTGTTCCTATTACTGCACTTGTAAACGACCTACCAGAAGGGACTGACTCGTCTTTTGGATCTTTATCTTCTGAAACTGTAAAAGTGATAAGAACGACAAAAACACGAAAGGATAGTCTACAACAAGATAGGCAGCAGAAGTGATCCAACAAATAGCTTCGGGTGCTCAGTCACAACACTTACAATGTCATAAAAATCGAATTAACTGCTGTTAGCCTGGACACGAGGTACTACCAAGGCCGGGAAATGAACTACAAATATCAGTGAAGAAAAAGGACACTAAAGTAATTATCACAGTACTTTCATCATTATGCATTTACATTATATATTCCGCAGCATAACCCTGCCTGGCCTGCGGCAGGCCAGGATTCGACCCTACGAACATTGTACCGCCTCCAGAGACAACACAGTGTACGCATCACCTTACCACTGGGCCACCGATCCTTCAAAGATCACGCATGCAGCCAAGCTACATGTTTTTCTCGAGATCCGAGGACACTCGTGGCAGTGGTATCTCAAGGATTATGGGAGTCTAGTCCGAGGTCAGACATCATTGTAGATTGCCCGGTCAACAAGGATGTTAATGGTAGCAGCTAGCAGACGTCCATAAGTATTCCGATCTAGCATTTGTAGCAGATACAGATCCAATTTCTTACTCATCACACCTGTCTGTTGTTTTGTGATAATACACACAACAAGGCTCGGGGCACCCCGAGCTTTGCTGTTTCTGGTTACAAGTATATAAATGCCCCGTAGCTCTCGTTTCACACGGTGAGGGTCCGGGTTCGATTCCCGGCGAAGGGATGGAAACATTGGACGTGTTTCCTTACACCGGTTGTCTGTGTTCACCCATCAGTAAAATGGGTACCTGGGTGTTAGTGGACTGGTGTGGGTCGCATCCTGGGACAAAACTGACCTAATTTGCGGGAAATGCTCAGCATAACAAGCGGCGTCCTATATAATAGTATGTCATTGATGTCAGCTAGGACTGTATACCCTGTACATGTACTTGTAGTAAATAAATATAGTATTATTATTATTATTATTATTATTATTACTATTATTATAATAATTGTAAATAGAAAATCTCACACCTATAATGATTCACTCAGGCCTCTCCCTCTCTTGTTTTATCTTCCCCTTTTACCAACCTCTCCTAACTTCCCTTTCTTTTTCACTCTCACCTTCTTTCTTTCTCTTCCATCTTCCTTCTCACCCCCGTCTCCTCTCCCTCTTCCTACCTTTCATCACCTCCCTTCCATCTCCTCTCCTCCCGCACCCTCACACCACAACCTAATCAGCGCCGGCATCAAGCCCCCAGGACCACTACACCCAAGTTAACAATGCAATTTGGCCACAACTCTCCGCTGCTAATGATGTTAATGTTAGTTTCTCCAAGCAGCTTAATAAAGCTGTTTGCCTCTAGTTACTCTGTGTCGACATCACCAACAGCGGGTGAGCTTTAACAGCAAGATAATCATTTCTCAGCGGCTTTAATAAGTCGAGAGACGAGTCTGCTTTTATTAATAATAACTAAAGATATTTAGATGAATGTTTATTTTGTATTTTATCTGGGATTATTATACTTATTTAATTTAGTCTTTTTTTTATATTCTATGATTATTATACTTTTAGATCCATTAAGCGCTAAACCGTATGGGTGGTTTAGCAGAGTGCAAGGAGTGTGTTGGTGGTAGAGCTGATCTTGGATAGAGAAAATGAGTGACGTAATTCGGTATTTTAAAGCACTAGGCCCTGACCTGTGTGTCCTTGGCCCGTGTTTGTTCCTGTATACCCCTGTCCTGTGATTGTTCCTGTGTCCGACCCGTGTTTGTTCCTGTGTACCCCTGTCCCGTGATTGTTCCTGTGTCCGTCCCGTGTTAATTCCTGTGTACCCCTGTCCCGTGTTTATTCCTGTGTCCGTCCCGTGTTTGTTCCTGTATACCTCTGTCCTGTGATTGTTCCTGTGTCCGACCCGTGTTTGTTCCTGTGTACCCCTGTCCCGTGATTGTTCCTGTGTCCGTCCCGTGTTAATTCCTGTGTACCCCTGTCCCGTGTTTATTCCTGTGTCCGTCCCGTGTTTGTTCCTGTGTACCCCTGTTCCGTGTTTTTTCCTGTGTCCGTCCCGTGTTTGTTCCTGTGTACCTCTGTTCCGTATTTGTTCGTGCTTCCCCCTGTCCCGTGTTTGTTCCTATGTTCCTGTCCCCTGTTTGCTCCTGTCTACGTATACCGTGTTTGTTCCTGTGTACCTATAACGTGTTTGTTCCTGTGTGCCTATACCGTGTTTGTTCCTGTGTCTTTTCTTGTTTTGTATCTGTACTTGTCATATAACTATTGTCCTGTAACTGTACTTGTCTTGTACGTGTACCTGACGTTGATCTGTACTTGTCTTATATATGTATTTGTCCTGCATGTGTTGCTGACCTGCATGTGTTGCTGACCTGCATGTCTATTGTCGTGTAACTCAACTTGTCCAGCTGATGAAAGACACTTAAGGCTTCTTTATTGGCTGCATTTCGGGTTTTGGAACAATGGTCATTCCAAATGATAAAAGAGAAAAAAACACAGCATGTTTAGTGAGGAAATTCATTGATAAGAGTCAAGTGATGGAGTCATGTAAATGCTACGCCATGTAGCAGCATAGAGCTGTATCATGTGTACAGTAGTTTCTGCGCCACGTAGCAGCGTACAGCTGTATCATGTGTACAGTAGTTGAAATGATGACTTTATAACTAGTCTTTTATGAACCTGTAATATGTAGCCGTGGGTTCTTTGACGCCTTATTCATCGTTGTTTTCAAATATAATGAACAATACCATATATTCTACCCCTTGTCCACGTGGTACTTGACCTGGCCCATATTGCAACACAGCGATCAGGTGACCTCGTTTCCAAGATGATTAAACCTCACCTGTCTCTTGCCTAAACCTGAGTCGACACCACTTCATTCTGATTTTTTTTTTTACACAGGATTTTACAAGGTTAAGTTAAGGATTCCTAACTATATTTACAAGGCAAGAACTGTCAACTACATCATATATTATATATCCAGTGTTTCATGTTCTCTTATTCCTGGAGTGAACAAGGTCTCAGTACCGAAGTGTTATTCATAAAATTGTCTGGAGTGCTTGCGAACGTGTCCTTTTCTTTATTGTGTCTGAGTCTGATAACAGTTTATTAGTTCTTAGTACTGATCACTTTTATTTATAGACAATGCAGAATAGGCTCTTCGGTATTGGGGTAAACATATGGCTTCAAGGACATCGGTTTGGTCCCCAGTGCTCCTTAAACATTTTGTTGCTTTCACGACAAAACAAGAGCGAGAGAGGGGGGAGGGAAGGGAGGGAGAGGGAGGATGGATAGGTTAGGCGAGGAATAGGGAGATGCAGGAAGTCTAATACAATTTATCCTTTAAATTTCTCACCAATGTATCTAACCCAATGCAGGTCTCTCCTTCAGGTCGTCACCAGAGCCGCTGAGAGTGTCTGTAACACTTGAAGATGACATCAAGGCTGCTGCTGGTGCCAGCTCTCCTGCTGGTGCTCTGGGCAGGCGTGGGCGAGGCGCAGAGGAGCCACACGCAGGGGCAAGATGTAG
Source organism: Cherax destructor (assembly GCA_009830355.1). Classification (NCBI taxonomy): domain Eukaryota; kingdom Metazoa; phylum Arthropoda; class Malacostraca; order Decapoda; family Parastacidae; genus Cherax; species Cherax destructor. Next base: position 5,661 of record WNWK01011173.1, read on the forward strand.
GCAATAGGGGCAAGAAGGGGGACGGTATGGGCGTTGGGGCGTGCAAGAATGGAGATCACCAGCCACGCCTCTCTCTCTCCGCCCGCGTTCAAAGAGCTCAGGTAAAGTTCATGATTATTTTTTGGCATTAATCTGGGATTATTCTTCTTTCCCATCCAGGGAGGGGCCTTGATGCTGGTGAAAGGCTCTTGGTCCATGGAGCTAGAGATATCCTCTCCTTTCTTGGAATGAACGATGATTCTTCCCATTCCCAATCTCTTTTCTTGACTTAGGGATTATAAAGATAACTTATTATAAAGATAACTTTCTCTTTTCTTTATAAGTAAATTAGATGGACAGCTTAATAGTAAATGAGAGAAGTGGGATAGGAGCGATAATGAGAGTTCACGAATAAAATAAAGAAAGAGAAAGAGAGGAAACGAAAGGATTGCAAGGTAGAGCTGAGAATTGTTAGGGTAAAAATGAGAAAAAGAAAAGAATAACGCAAAGAACGAGGGAAAAGAGAATGAAAGACAATAAGAATATTGAGCTTGTTCAAATAACGAGAATTAAATAATTGAATCTCAGAGGCGTATAAAATTAATGACAATAATATTGAGAAAATAACCAAACAATAATTGCAAGTTATAGTAAACTCGGATAAGGCTTTTATTCCAAAACAAAGAATATATATATATATATATATATATATATATATATATATATATATATATATATATATATATATATATATATATATATATATATATATATATATATACCAGACATAAAATTTAAAAAAGTCACAAAGTGAATAACAAAAGCCAACAAAACTGAGTACAAAAAAAGCAGTTATTTGAGTGAGTAGAGAGTTTGTGTACTCTCTTGGAAAAGATTCAACACATCTGAAACAAATTAGCTCAGCAAAATAATTCTGCTCGTGAGTTGCCTGTCAGTTCAGAGAGAAAATCTGCTAAGCTTAGCAATTAGCTAAAAAAAATATTGATTTATTAAGAAGGCCTAAGAGCAAAAATATATTAAAAAAAATATTTTTTATTCATTGTCTTAGGAAAAGTGAACATAAATCAAGCAATGTTTTGGAATTTGAATTTTGTTTCTATAATTTTTCTAACTCTAGTTACCAGGAATTTTGGAATTTGCTTCATCATATCTTACTTTCTAACCATACATTATTTTAGGTAATTTTCATATTTTGTGGATTGATCGCTAATTTTTTTATTTTTTTTTTTATTTTGACTTATGTAAATATCAGAATTTGGCAACTTTGAGGGAAATATGGATGAAGAGAAGACAAATTATAGCCATTTGAAGACATATCTTCAGTTTGGATTATTTCGAAAAAAGTTATTTGGATATTTACAGGTTTAGCTTCATGATTTATTACTTATAATATACAAGACGTCATTGTTCTTCAATTCTGCGGGATATTTTGATTAAAATCTCTCCCCCTCATCAAAATATTTACTCCATTTTTTTAATTGAAATTTTTGAAAAAAAAAAATCCAAAAGTTACATTTTTATATTCAAGATGATGTAATTTAATTCTTTCAATATCATAGAAAATTCAGTTTACCAATGTTTAAGCGACCAAATTTTTTTCTACGTCCATTTTTCCTGACGGTCTGCGCGAGTGTTGCCATGTTATTTTTTATATATTATTTTCTGGGCTTTTGCCATGAAACTTGAGCAGTATTATGTTTCCAAGTACAGACATTTTCACTAAATGATTTTTTTTTTATTTTCAACAAGTCGGCCGTCTCCCACCGATACAGGGTGACCTAAAAAGAAAGAAAATCCCCAAAATGAAAATATCTGATAAAAAAGGAGACTCGAAGACCCTAGTGAAAGAATTAAATAATTTCAGATGAAGATTGTTCAAAAATTTAATTCTGAAATATAACTTACTTAAATTGACCATATTCTCTGATGATTATGATGATAATAATAATAACTCAGTTTCTAACATGTACAAGGTATACAGGCATAGCTGACATCAATGACATGCTACTATATAGAAAGCCGCTTGTTATGCTGAGCATTTTCCGCAAATTAAATCAATTTTGTCCCAGGATGCGACCCACACCAGTCCACTAACACCCAGGTACACATTTTACTGATGGGTGAACGGGGACAACAGTTGTCTTATGGAAACACGTCCTAATATTTTCCAGCCGTACCGGGGAATCGATCTCCGGATCTCAATGTGTGAGCTGAGTGAGCTAGCGATCGACCTACGGAAAGGAAATGTATTTTTCGTTACAACTAAAATGGCGAAAAAATGTTAATGTTACTGAAAGGATTTGGGCTGTTCCTTAGTAATTACGTTTAATAACAAGTTAAAATGTGCAATTGTCACTTCATGTTCTGTTGTTAGAATGCAATATTTTGCCAACAAGCATACATCCGCTATGCTCAAGATCTCTGTGGATAAGTGACCAGGTGGAATAAGACTGGTAATAGAAAAACCTTTGACAAGAGTAATGACAACTGAGCTGTGGTGGTTGTTTTGAAACACGGCAAGAATAATGACAACTGAGCTGTGGTGGTTGTTTTGAAACATGGCAAGAATAATGACAACTGAGCTGTGGTGGTTGTTTTGAAACATGGCAAGAATGATAACAACTGAGCTGTGGTGGTTGTTTTGAAACATGGCAAGAATGATAACAACTGAGCAGTGGTGGTTGTTTTGAAACATGGCAAGAATGATAACAACTGAGCAGTGGTGGTTGTTTTGAAACATGGCAGCGAGTGCAGTGCCACTGGTCGGGCGTGCTGACACTATTAACCCAGAATGGTTGCTTGACTGGAGGAAATCAAAACCATGTTGGGAAAAATAGGAGAAAATGTTGCGTGAAGGGAAGCACGAGAATAAATGCTTTTCAAACAGGGAATTTGATTAAATGAAAAGTTAGATTCTAAGTCGTTGTAACTGTATCTGAAGTCGTCTCCCCACGGAGTCCAGTGTTTGTCAAAAGTACTACTGTCCTTTGGTATTGAGAAAATGATGAATAGCGAATAGTGTGTGTCATTTACAATAAGAACTTCGTTACTTTATTGGCTCCATCTACACTGAGTGGGTACACAGGTAACATGTGGATTTTATAAGGCCAATGAGTCTTGAGTAACAGAAAATATTTACATGTAAATCCCTGGTGGTGATGTATATTAATTAAGAAAGAAACAATTTGATTGGAAAAAGATTCATTAAAAAATATTCGTTCCTATTGCATTTATGGTTTAATTAGATCTATTAGTTTTATAGATGCATATAAATTATTACTCAGCCATCTTTATTGCAAATAAAATTAGTTGCAATAAATTTCTTTAAATAAATCTATAAAAACACTTATCTACAGTGCTCAAAATTTTTGCTTAATGAACTTTCAAAAATAAATGAAGAAAAGTCAGAAAATTCGGGAAACTGAGTCACTAGTAGAGGGCGGAGATCTATGTGGCAACCTGGCACTTGGCCTTGTTCACAGTGGCAACCTGTCACTTGGCCTTGTTCACAGTGGCAACCTGTCACTTGGCCTTGTTCACAGTGGCAACCTGTCACTTGGCCTTGTTCACAGTGGCAACCTGTCACTTGGCCTTGTTCACAGTGGCAACCTGTCACTTGGCCTTGTTCACAGTGGCAACCTGTCACTTGGCCTTGTTCACAGGCTCTAGGCTTTCACGATGTTGGCAGATTATGGCTAACTGACAAGCTATTAGTGAACAAGACTTAGCTGAAAATAGCAGGAGCGAAAATGACAGCAGGTAGGTTTTAAGTAATGGAGCTGTGGCTTTTAGGGCTGGTGGTGCGAGCCTAGATTCAGGAGGTAGTGAAGAACCCATTATTTAACGATAAACTAACCTCTTACAATAACATAATTTATTTGGTGTTTAATTTAACAAACTCAATTTATATGGATTTATAGTAAATTCCTTAATTATTTTACGTTATCACTTTATTTTCCTAGCAAGTCTTTTACTTTCCAGGAAATTAAAAACATTTATGGGGCAAATATGATTCTTGTTGTGCCCATTTGATAACTTCTTCCCATGATGATTTTTTTTCCTCTTATCTTTCTTCGTATTTCTGAACAAATAGAAAGTATATTAGCCATTATAATAGTTTTTTTATTTCTACCGTATTTTTTAGTTTTCAGAATAGTTTTTTGTGGTAAACGCTACCGACAACTTTCTTCAAATCCTAGAAAAATAATATTCGTTATTCAGTTTTATTCCTAAATAATTTCTGGTGATTATCATAAGAACTTAATGGGTTTTATAAACAGGAATTAAATGATCAACCACCTCATTGTTTGCTAACAAGCTCTTGTTCACCAAGTGCTTTATCCACTTTATTCTTTTATCCCCTTTTTATCCACTTTTTTCTATGGTACAATATGTGCCATCGTCCACTTGCCTTCAGATTTTCTTATTACAGTGAAATCCGAAGTTCAGAGATTTTTAACCGAGGGAGGGGGGTCCCTCGCTCCCTGGAGGGGGAGGGGGTGAATAATTGGGAGGGGAAGCGTGAACCCAGAGTAAAACTCAGGACTGGTCTTAAAATGTAATAACTCAGAAGCAGTGTCAAAAATATCACTAAATATGTTCTCACTTCGTTAAACAGACTTTTGAACAGTTAAAAAAGACAAAGTTAATAATAAAAACTAGTTTCTACATTTTTCTGTTTAAATGGAGGCCTTTTTTTATTTTTTTTTACATTAAGAAATTTATGCGGAGGAAGAAGGGGGGGGGGTGAGGGTGGAGGTGAGGACCAACTAGGATAGGAAGCGCCACCAAAAATAGGTTAAGAACTACTAATTTTCTTTCACTTCACATTCTTTTAAAATAGTTATTCAAATCTACTGTAATCATCACATCACAGTAGTTCCATTCTTATGTTCAAAGTTCCAGCATAGATAACTTTCTCGTTCCAGCTTTATTACAGTCGCTCAGTCTTGAAACTTTAGCAGATTCCTGAGACAAGATTCCCCATCTCTAAAGATACGCTGGCCGTCTCTTGCGCATCCATTTCTTTCAAGGGGCTCGACTGTTATCTTTATTATCTTCTGTAGCACCTTAGCCAGCATGATGGTCACCAAGAATACTCTACAGTTTAGTGCTTCCTGATTTTTTGTTGTCCCTTCGAGTATCTTAGAAACCACAGGTTACAGTTTTGAAACTCTGACAGCTGACTTACTTCCTTCGACATTTTTGCGTGTCCTTGATGAGGAGTCACACATTTCTTCTGTTCTTCACTTAATATCAAATGTGAGAGACTGCCTTCCTCTGTAACATCAACATTCGTTGGGAACTCATTCATTTATTTATTTATTGTTAAAAATTTTAACTTTTGTTTAAGCTTTTCTTTCCCAGTTATTTTCCCAATTTTTGGGGGTAAATACCTTTAACTTCGCGTTCAGTTCTCTGCATACTTCGTAGGCATCTTTTCTTCGCTCACCTCCCTCCATCTTAATTGCTATTGTTTGACCTCCTCCTGCCATTTTCCATAGTACGCGGCTGTGCAGCAACTTTGTTTCTGCTTTTACCTTTGCTGCTACATCATTTTAGAAATTCCTTTGTTTTTTTGTATCTCGTCCTACCTTTGCATAGTTATTGTTCCTCTGCTTAGTTCACTGTATTCTGCACTCAGCTTTCACACTGACGTCTGGAGTTCGAATCTCCGGTATGGCTGGAAAACATTAGGACGTGTTGAGATAAATAAGGTTTCTTCGGATTTTTAACCCCGGAGGGTTAGCCACCCAGGATAACCCAAGAAAGTAAGTGCGTCATCGAGGACTGTCTGTCTTATTTCCATTGGGGTCCTTAATCTTGTCCCCCAGGATGTAACCCACACCAGTCGACTAACAACCCAGGTACCTATTTGCTGCTAGGTGAACATGACAACTGGTGTAAGGAAACACGTCGAAATGTTTCCACCAGCCGGGAATCGAACCCGGGCCCTTCGTGTGTGAAGCGAGAGCCACCTGCTGTCCCTGTTAACCCATCAGTATAAACTGGGTACCTAGGTGTTAGTGGACTGGTGTGGGTCGCATCCTGGGACAAAACTGACCTAATTTGTCCGAAATGCTCTGCATAACAAGCGGCTTTCTATGTAGTAGTATGTCAGGCCTGTATACCTTGTACATGTACTTCTAGAAATAAATATATTATTATTATAAGCCCCTTTATTCTTGACCTTCGCATCACTGTACCTCTTAGTAAGTATATTGGTACATATCATTCTTAGGCTTCCTTTCTCTCTGCATTTCATTCAGAATCTTTCTTATTGCTGTGTTATTTCCTCTCTTGATACATGAATTTTATTGCATTCCTCTGTTCTTGTTTTCATTCCTACCTTAACTAGCAAGTCGAAATATAACAGTTAGATTAAAGAACACAAGTGCAACTAATGAGACATTTTATCGTGGCAACGTTTCGCTGTCCAGAAGCTTTATCAACAATGTAACGGCTTGATAAAGCTCCTGGAGAGCGAAACGTTGCCACAATATAATGTCGCATTAGTTGCACTTTTGTCCTTTTACCCAACATGTTGTCGGTAATTTTACCAACATTATTACGAAATATAAGAGCATGTATTACTGTTTCCTCCTAGATCTGTGTTTTTGTAGCGTTGTCTTCGTACTGTGTTTTAGTTTTACACTATGTGGAGGACTGTGTACTTCTATTATTACTTTAATTCCTCATTTTCCAGGTATTGCAAGAGTCGAATTTCAGCGCTTGGTACAGTTTCGTTAAAGGTCCTTACCATGCTAGCTCTTTCCTGTTGTTGCGGGTCCAACGATACCTATTCTTAGAATTAATTATAAAGCCCTTGTCTAGCACGTCTTTGTCCAGGTCATTCCACTTCCTAACTACTCTGTGGCTGAGGAAATAATTCCTGAAATCCATGTGACTCTTCTGAATTATCAGCGTCTGACTCTTGTATCTATGTTCTACCTCTCAAGCAGTTAAGCACTGTCCACTCTATCAAATCTTAATATTACGCACGTCTTTATTGTCTTCCTGATATTACTGTTCTCTCATATCATCAGGTTTAATTAATTTAGTTTCTTCTTAGAGTTCATTACTTCTAGATTCAGGCTTAGACTTCCTGCTAACCTAAGATATTCATTAACTTACCCGACATTGTTTAACAGGTGTGAGGTCCAGTCTGGCTTTGCATACTTCAGAACGGCTTAACATATGTTGTATTTAGTATCGTAAAAGACTGTCCAGATTCCTGAAAATTCATCTTAGATTTGGCAAACATGCATTTGTTGTAGAGGTTATTTCATAAACGTGCGCCTCGGATAATATGTTCAGAACAATATGTTCACTCTCAGTGAGTGAGATTTACGAATCTGTACTCAGTTTTTTTAATCTTTTTACTCTCTACTATTTTTCATAACTTAGAATTTACTGGGACTGAATTCCGATAACTATACCAATTTTTCACTTTGTCTAGGTCCATTTGCATTCTATCCTTATCCCTCTCCTAGTTTAATTCTCGGTAACTTTACATCTGCGAAGAGGGATACATATGACTATCTTTCGGCAGGTTCAAGAGATCCAGAAACATTACTGTTCCCAGAACCAATCGTTGTGGAGGTCCACTTGTCACCCTTGCCCATCCCGAAGCCTCTCCCGGACAACTCTTTTTTGTATCCTAACTGTTAGGCATTTTCTCATCATTGTAATGCCTTCCATATAGTTTCCATTTGCTTCCCAACTTTATGGCTGTCTCCTGTGCAGAACTGTGTCAACTTCCGTCTTTCAGACTACGAACATGTATTCCACACATTAATCTCTCTTTTACCTAACTTCTGTTACGCAGTCATGAACTGAAGCTGGTTATTGAGACATGATTTACCTTCTTTAAAACCGTCATAGTGATAGTTTATTAAACTGCTTATTTTCTGGTTCTCCACCACACTTCTGATTAACTTCTCCATATGAACTGGTCTCTATCCTAATGTCTGTCCCCTTTTTTAAACACAGGGAATAAATAATTTGGTTTACACACCTCTGGCAATTGCTCCAAATATATTACTGATTTACAGAGTTTACCTAGCGATACACACTAGTTTTACTGTCTTCAAAGCCCACGAAGAAGAGCCATTGTTTGATATAATTACTTTCTAGATATATAGCTTAGTCAGTAGTTTCTTCTCCTTCTATTGTGTACATTGTTTCAGTACTCTTTGGTGTACTCTTATTATTGGAGACTCTGATGATATTTTCATATCCTTGGAAAATGCCTCCTTAAATTGTTTATTCACCTTCTCGCAGACTTTCAGATTATTTCTTGCGAGTTCTTCTCTGGTCCTTATAATTAGTTTTTTACCTTCATACCTCTGTTACTACTGTGAACTTTTCTCTTCAGATTTGTCTTTCGAGTTTTCTTTGTCTCAAAATTGTATCTAAGCCTCTGTTCTCAAGCATCCATACTCGTTTCTGGCTCTACTATTCGTGTTTGTTTTCTTTCTTCTGTGTGTGTGTGTGTGTGTCTGCCTATTTGTACTCGCCTATTTATGGTTGCAGGAGTCTAATCACAGCTCCTGGCCCCGCCCGTTCGCTGATCGCTACTAGGTTCACTCTCCCCCTGCTCCAAGAGCTGTGTCGTACCTCTGAAAGGTGTGTATAGATCCTGTCTCCACTGCATCACTCCAGATTGTTTCACATCCTGACAACTCTGTGACTGAAGAAATACTTCCTAACATCCCTGTGACTCTCCCGAGTTTTCAACTTCGAGTTGTGACCCTTTGTTGCTGTGTCCCATCTTTAAAACAATTCATCCCTGTCCACCTTGTCAATCCCTGTGTGTGTGTGTGTGTGTGTGTGTGTGTGTGTGTGTGTGTGTTCCGTCCGACCTAATGACCTATCTACACACCTTGTTTAATCTCTGCTTCACCCACTTTAATCTTCCTCATCAGCGTCCATCGCCCTGTCCGTCATTCGCCCCTTTATCATTCCGTCTCAGTCCTTGTATTCCTAACACAAACACTCTTCCTCCATTTTTTTTCCATTCCTCTTTGTTCATACCTTTGTCCAGCTCTACCCCTCTTTCCATCCTTTATCATTTGACGGGTGATTTTCCATTCTCATTACCTTTGCCTCACTCTTCTTCCTCCTCTTCTTGATTCTTTCTTTCGTTTCATTCGCTCCCTCACCCTAATCTTTCCTACTTCCCTTCTTTCTTTTTTCCGCAAGTGCAAATATCCCTTCCCCTTTTCTTCTTAGCCACCTTCTTTACATTCTCATCATTAATATTGTAAAATATATATTGTCTTTTTATTTATCAGCATAAGACGTTCTCTGCCTCTGTCTGTCTGTCTGTCTGTCTGTCTGTCTGTCTGTCTGTCTGTCTGTCTGTCTCTCTCTCTCTCTCTCTCTCTCTCTCTCTCTCTCTCTCTCTCTCTCTCTCTCTCTCTCGCTCTCTCTCTCTCTTTCACACATTTTTCTTTATTTTATCTCTCTTCTTTATCTCTCTCATTCAACTAACTCGTGCTAAAACACACAGAATGTCTTGTACAATCTGAAGTCAGTGGATTCCTTATGTTAGGCCAGTGGTCGCATCAGGACGATCAACCGAAAGTGTCAACAGTAGTAGTAGATTTAGACGTCAAGGGTTATGACTGTCATGGTAGATCTGGTGGTAATCAAAAGTAAACAACATTAGAGCGCTAGATACATCAATGGCAATGAGACCTGAAGGAGCGTCACCATATGAGAGGCAGGAGAAGCACTCTGTGAACTAATAGGAGTATTTAAAACTAGTCAATAAACACTGGGCAATTCCCAGAGATCAGGGAAACAGTGAATGCGGCCCCAGTATCTAAGAAAGAAGACATAATTAAAGGCGTGTATCACAGACAAGCATGTCATGTAAGGTTATGGAGGATATAATCAGGAGGACAGTTGTAGAACACTTGGAGGTAAATCATTTCGTAAACAGTAATAGGCACGGGTTCAAAGATGGCAAATCTTGTCTTACTAACCCGCCGGAGATTTATGACTAAGTGTCACAAGTGACACAGAAGAATGGGATGGTTAGCGTGTATATTCTTGGACTACATGAAGGTATTTTATACAATAACTCACGTGAGAATATAACAAAAACCTAACGTGCAGACACGAATAACAGGGAATGTATTCCAGTGGATCAAAGTACCTTAGCGGAGACAGTGATTGTACATGAAGAGATGTAAAATGGGCAGGAGTGACAAGCGGAGTTCTGGAGTGCTTGGTATTAGGACCCGTACTGTTTCAGGTATATGTGAATGATATACCAGATGGGACTTAGGTAGATGTATAAGGTGTAAGTGGTGGACATGTTGCATTCATTGCGCAGTGACTTGTTTGGATCGTGTCAGCAGTGACTGTGATTTTGCATGACGTATTTTCGTCCAGACCTTTACTGCTATGGCTTTCTAGGAACCTATTTGTGTACTTTTAGTAAATACAGAAATGAAATATGTTCATAATCATTAATAGTGAGATGCCCTGGGTTACAGTTCGGACCGAAACGTCGTCGTAAGCTCCTCTCTCCTAAGTTCGGGTTATTTGTGTATTGTTCCAGTTATCTTATTGTGCCTTTTCGTTCTTTAGTGAGCCAATATTTCCCTAATCATCTTCATATATACCAGAAAGAACCACTTTGGGAAGGTCATTCATTCGTTTGCAACTGTAGCATCAAACTCTCTTCTGGCTTTCTTATTCCTTTTTTAAATACTCCCTTAAGGTGGTTTGTTTGATCTGATTCCCTTCTCAAGCAAAGTTGAAGTTGTAGATGAATGGTTCAGAGAACCGACAAGTTGTTAAATTAGACACATATGCAACACTTGGGTATCTTTATTGAGGAAACGTTTGTCCAAAGTGGACTTCACATTGTCCAAACCTGACAAGGACTTATCGAGCTAGTGTTGATACCACTATGACCTGCCTCCTCCTGCTGCATCTCACCTGATTACAGCATATAAGCCACCTCTACGGCCTTGTGCTACACTTCTAACAAGATTGATGGACTGAACACATCGACTCCAGGCCGAGGGACTGATAACCTCAAACTCCTCCTCTCCTTACACCTTTCTACTTTGTATTGGACTGATGAAGCCACTGTGTGGCGAAACGTTTCCTCAATAAAGATACCCAAGTGTTGCATATGTGTCTAATTTAACAAAGTTGAAGTTGAACGTCTGAATGTAAAGAGATTTTAAAAAATTATCATTAAAAAAATATAATTTTCAAAGATCAAAATGGAAAAAATTGTCTACAGAGTCACGTCACCAGATATCACAAATATTTGTTGGATATTTATGCTCAAAATTAATTTTGGGCCTGTTAGTACCAGAACTATGATTTGGGAAAAGGACGAACGATGAGAGTGCAAATTTTAATTGGTAAAGTTTTCATTAAATGGTCATACTGTGGTTAAGGAAAGCAACTACCTTGTGAATTTGTCCTCTGAAAGTGATTTTTGGATAAATATCCACTACCACAACGAGACATACAACTACCACCGTTACGAACCCAAACGCGTGTCTATAACTACTACCACCATGTCTGAAACTACCAGCACCACCACAAGAACTACTACTACCACCATCTCCAGACCTACAACTCCACCCCACCACCACTAGACTATTCACTACCACAACAACCAGACCTACATCTACCACCACCAGACCTACATTTACCACTACCACCACCAGACTTACATCTACCACTACTACCACCAGACTTACATTTACCACTACCACTACCAGACCTACATTTACCACTACCACCACCAGACCTACATCTACCACTACTACCACCAGACCTACATCTACCACTACCACCAGACCTACATCTACCACTACCACCAGACCTACATCTACCACTACCACCAGACCTACATCTACCACCACCACCAGACCTACATCTACTACCACCACCAGACCTACATCTACCACCACCACCAGACCTACATCTACCACCACCACCACCACCAGACCTACATCTACCACCACCACCAGACCTACATCTACTACCACCACCAGACCTACATCTACTACCACCACCAGACCTACATCTACTACCACCACCAGACCTACATCTACTACCACCACCAGACCTACATCTACTACCACCACCAGACCTACATCTACTACCACCACCAGACCTACATCTACTACCACCACCAGACCTACATCTACTACCACCACCAGACCTACATCTACTACCACCACCAGACCTACATCTACTACCACCACCAGACCTACATCTACTACCACCACCAGACCTACATCTACTACCACCACCAGACCTACATCTACTACCACCACCAGACCTACATCTACTACCACCACCAGACCTACATCTACTACCACCACCAGACCTACATCTACTACCACCACCAGACCTACATCTACTACCACCACCAGACCTACATCTACTACCACCACCAGACCTACATCTACTACCACCACCAGACCTACATCTACTACCACCACCAGACCTACATCTACTACCACCACCAGACCTACATCTACTACCACCACCAGACCTACATCTACTACCACCACCAGACCTACATCTACTACCACCACCAGACCTACATCTACTACCACCACCAGACCTACATCTACTACCACCACCAGACCTACATCTACTACCACCACCAGACCTACATCTACTACCACCACCAGACCTACATCTACTACCACCACCAGACCTACATCTACTACCACCACCAGACCTACATCTACTACCACCACCAGACCTACATCTACTACCACCACCAGACCTACATCTACTACCACCACCAGACCTACATCTACTACCACCACCAGACCTAAATCTACCACCACTACCAGACAAACCTTCACTTTGCAACAGTTGTCTAAGGTTGTAAACTTTAAACCGACTGCATAAGGAGTTTTAAAGTTAGACACAAATGCTTTAGCTGGGAGGACACTGCAGTTTCATGTACCAGTTAATACCGTACAACATTGAATTGTTCGCTAAACACTTGAAAATTTTAAGAAAATGATGGAAATGCGCGATTTTAATATTTTTTTTTTTAGTTACCTATTTGAAGATCTATTATATATAATATTCTTTTAAATCCTCAAAAAAAATATTTTTAAAGAAAGATGAATATAGTTAAATTTATTCTATAAAATTGAAAAATTGTCACGTACAAAACCTAAATACAGTTTAAAAATGCTTCTATTTGAGATTCAACAACTCTTAAAGGTTTGGAGCCGATCAGGAGAGGCATTCTCAATTACTTGAAAACCAATTGATTTAATCAAATTGGTAATTTATTATTAGTCACATACGTCAAAGTGAAATCAAGCCTTTCTTTTAATAAATCCTATTAACACTGACAGTTTGAAGAGTATCAGGAAAGACCTTGTCCAGTAGTTGCTCTGAATACAAAGACTTTAATTTATTGTCAGAGTTTTGTCAAATTTAAAAATTTGCACCAAAAGTGTTGATATTAATATTGTCTAACTTCCTATGGAATATATCAACGTTAAATATTTTGAAGCCAATTAGGAAGGATATTATTTAGTGGATGGCAATCAATACACCATTTAATAGAATTGAAAAATTGGACGTTATGGAGCCCATTAATATCGCGAAACTTACTTTCTGGAAAACACAACAGTGCCAAAATTTTTGGCCCATCAGAAAAAGCATTCTCTAGTTATCGCACAGCTTCCGACAGTTATATATTTTTTGTAATTATAACCACAGTTTTTAAAGGGATGGAGCAGTAAGCCATCGGAAGGCCTCGGTCAGATTACCAGATGCTACGGTGGCAGGAAACTCTAGTCCTGTTTCCTGACATATCCTACCTAACCTAACCTTCCAACGATTCCACGTATTTAAAAAAAACCAGTGCACTGACAAATTTACCCCTGCACAAACTAGACTTACCGGGGGACAATCCTAGCTGTACAAAACTACTGAATATACATATATTAAAGCTACTCAGTAGAGGAAGACTGAAAAAAAAATATTTAACGTGATTGAGCGAAAATCAAAATTTCGCACTATTTTTCCCACACCTAGCAGGTATGCGCCTTCACTCTTGAATTTCAATCTTGAATTTCACTCTTGAATTTCACTCTCTGCCCTTGTCGAATCAGGAGGCATCTTTTTGAACGTTGAAAGCAATGCCGCAGTTTTTCTTGGAATATTAGAATAAGTCCTACAACTCTGGTTACAGGGCTTCTGCATATACTAATTGTCGCTAGAATATTGGCCTAGTTATTGTACACCAGCGTTGAAAATTTGAAGCCGCTCGGATGAGGTGAAGTGTAAATATATGATATATGAATCATAATATACGGA
>WNWK01011173.1:27500-65926 GCA_009830355.1 Cherax destructor
TCCGAGAACAAAACAAGTTGATGAATTAGACACAAGTGCAACACTTGAGTATCTTTATTGAGGGAACGTTTCGCCCCACAGTGGCTTCATTAGTCCAATAATTTACCACTCTCCTTTGTATTGGACTGATGAAGCCACTGTGTGGAAAAACGTTGACACAATTAAAAATACCGAAGTGTTGCACGTGTCTAATTTATCATTTCATGTTCTCAAGAGTGGTATGCGAATTGTCACTTTGCAGAAAGATGACCAAGCCCACGATCCCTCCCTTCCTCCTTCCATTGACAATACTTCTATCTCTATACGTAAACATTCTTCCTTCACTTCTTTATGGGGAACTATTCTTGTTCCCAACACCCTAGTCCAAAAAGACGTTTTAAGTGTCATACTGAAAGTATGGAGCAACAAGAGATTCAGAACCTACCGAATCCTAAGTTAGACGCTTCTGTCCTTCCTGATCGCAATCAAAGACGTTATCCTTGTAATATGGCGGCACAGTGTTTACAAGTGCAGAAATTGCTGGAAGATAACATGATAGAAAGCATGGCTTCAGAGATAGTTATGCAGGGTAGTGTGGCTTCAGTGATAATGCTGTTTACTGTGACTTCAGTGATAGTTATGCTGGGTAGTGAGGCTTTAGTGGTAATGCTGTGTAGTGCAGTGTCTGGGATAGCTAAGCTACATTGAATAGATTCAGTAGTATGCTGGTGTAGTATGGCTTCAGTAGTAGTTTTCCAGGGAAGCGTGCCTTCACTGGTAGTTATGACGGGTACTGTGGCTTCAGTGGTAGCTATGACGGGTTCTGTGGCTTCAGCAGTAGTTATGACGTTCTGTGGCTCCAATGGTAGTTATGACGGGTACTGTGGCTTCAGTGGTAGTTATAATGAATAGTGTAGGTTCAGTGGCAGTTATAATGGGTAGTGTAGGTTCAATTGCAGTTATAATGGGTAGTGTAGGCTCAGTGGCAGTTATAATGGGTAGTGTAGGCTCAGTGGCAGTTATAATGGGTAGTGTAGGTTCAGTGGCAGTTATAATGGGTAGTATAGGTTCAGTGGCAGTTATAATGGGTAGTGTAGGTTCATTGGCAGTTATAATGGGTAGTGTAGATTCAGGGGCAGTTATAATGGGTAGTGAAAATTTCAGAATGGGGAAAGTGAAAATGTTTAGGGCAGTAATTATTTTTCAGCGTGTTAAATAAACAATAGGGAACGATAAATGACTCGCCAAACACAATAACGTCAGGGATGGAGAAAGAAGGGAATGTAGTGGGTGAGTGTTTTAATGTCACTAAGAGGGGAATGGAATGGGGAATAAACATTGGATTATCTGTTGCTTATAATCCTTCTGAGGACAACGTGTAATAACGATCAGTAGTAATCACTTTTAATAATGATCATATGTTGCTACCCTCAATAGGCTGAAATGAAAATCTACAGCCTACAATTAACAATTCAATTTACAGTTGTTAATAGACACACTAAGTTATCACAAATGTTATAAGAAACTTGTTTTACACCATTACAATTACAACTGACACAAACATCTCTTAACCTGAAGCTTCAAGAATGTTGCCACTTTTTCAGATGTTCAGAGGCCCTTTACCATTCCATAAGATGCAAAAATGTCCTCAATGCCAGGTCGGGATAATCATTCCAAGCCTGAGTTAGCAACACCCTCCCCCAACGATGGCTTGAGCCACACTGAGGCAGAATAGTCATATGTTACATATTCGTGATTTTCCCTCACAAACCAACACAAAAATACATAAATAACACAAAAACTAATTACTAGCTCCCTAACTATTTAGAAAATAACGGGGTTATTTTTAGCATCATAAGTATAAATTAAACATTTGAAAATAAAATACTTTTGGCCCCAAAAAAATTCTAGCCAAAATAGTCATTCTTCAAAAACATGAAACTTTAAAAAATAGATTAAGAAAAAATGTTTATTCTTTCCCTGACAAAACTAGCACAATCATTAAAACCCATTAAACCTCACAATTATGATACTCTACAATCACTAATATACTCTTACAGCCGTCGCTCATCTTCATAGGCCTAGCCTGAAATTGTAATATAAAAACCTCCACTTACGAAAATATTAAATTAATAAAATGTAAAGAAGAAAAACTTCTGAATGACACAGACCGCCCCCCCCCCCCAACTGCTAAAAATAAATATATTCAAGGCGATCTTAGCAAACACAACTGCTTAAATCCCGTATTTTTTTTATTAATATAAATATCCAATACTATAAATGCATTTTATGCATTATATTGCATTAGTGTTATGGTGGGTAGCACTTTACCTCGCTTATACTCTCCACTTACTAGTACCAGATCAATAATATTATACAGTTCACACACCCTACCCTTCAGCGCTGTGTGACCCTGGTGGGTTTAGTGTTTAGTGTTCATTGTAATAATATGGTTGGTAGTGTGGCTTCAGTGGTAGTTAGGCTGATTGGTGTGGATTCAGTGGTAGTGTTGCTTCAGTTGCAATTATGGCATGTAGTGTGCCTTCAGTAGTAATGCTCTGTAGTGTGGCTTCAGTGATGGTTAAGCTTTGTAGTGTGGCTTCAGTGGTAGTTAGGCTGTTTGGTGTGGTTTCAGTGGTAGTGTTGCTTCAGTGACAATTATGGTGGGTAGTGTGCCTTCAGTAGTAATGGTCTGTAGTGTTGCTTCAGTGCTAGTTATGCTCTGTAGTGTGGTTTCAGTGGTAGTTATACTCTGTAGTGTGGCTTCAGTAGTAGTTCTGCTCTGTAGTGTGGCTTCAGTTATAGTTATGCTCTGTAGTGTGGCTTCAGTGGTAGTTATGCTCTGAAGTGTGGCTTCAGTAGTAGTTCTGCTCTGTAGTGTGGCTTCACTAGTAGTTCTGCTGTGTAGTGTGGCTTCAGTGGTGGTTATGCTCTGTAATTTGGCTTCAGTGGTAGTTATGTTGGGGTCTACCTAGAGGGTATTCCGGGGATCAATCCCCCTGCGGCCCGGTCCACGACCAGGCCTCCCGGTGGATTAGGGCCTGATCAACCAGGCTGTTACTGCTGGCCGCACTTAGTCCAACATAGCAAGGCTGATCCGGCACCCTGTCCAGCTCCCTCTAGAAGGCAGCCAGGGACCTATTGGTAATTTCCCCTATGCCTGGTGGGAGGCTGTTGAACAGTCTTGGGCCCCGGACACTTATGGTGTTTTCTCTTAGTGTACCAATGGCGCCCTTACTTTTCAATGGGTTTATTTTGCATCGCCTGCCCAGTCTTTTACTTTCGTAAAGAGTGATTTCTGTGTGAAGATTCGGGACCATTTTTTTTAGGATTTTCCAAGTGTAGATTATGATATATCTCTCTCGCCTTCGTTCCAGCGAGTACAAGTCAAGTGCTTCCAAGCGTTCCCAGTAGTTGAGGCGTTTGATGGAACTTATATGTGCAGTAAAGGGGTAGTGAAGCTTCAGTGGTAGCTATGCACTTTAGTGTAACTTCAGTAGTATTAATTGTGGATAGTGTTGCGTCGGGAGTAGTTATACTGGGTAATGTGGTTTCAGTGGTAGCTCTTCACTATAGCGTGGCTTCAGTGGTAGTTCTATTGGGGTAGTGTGGCTTCAGAGCGTCATATAGCTCGGCTTGTAGGTCAGTGGCAGGGGCTTCTTTTAGTAACCGACGTACCCGTGTTCAATCCTGGGCGTGAAAGTATGGATATGCAAATCTCCTTACTCCTGATGCCCCTGTTCATCCAGCAGCACATAGGTGTCTGAGTCTTAGCTGACAGTTGAGTGGCATCCTGGGTAGAAGCGTGTGGTAATCCCTCTTACTGACATCTTAAACAGAGTTCGACTCTGAAATGTGCTGACGTGGGTACCAACACTTTCCCCAATAAATTCAGCAGTGATAAAAATATATTTTCTTGTATGCAGAGCTTAGCTACGAGTGGGAACAGCTGTGTCGCTCCGTAGCTTGCTACAATATGTCTCATTATTCCATTAAAAAGTTTATATTTTTCTGCCCATTAGTTATCATAGTTTGTGGAGAGTTTGAAGGAGAGATGCGGGAGACTTTGAGGATCAAGGGGAGAGAAAGCCAGCGATAGGGAGCTGTTGAAGAGAAGAATGAGGGAATTTTCAGTGATTGAATGAATATGTGTGTGTGTGTGTGTGTGTGTATGTGTGTACTCACCTATTTGTACTCACCTATTTGTATTGCAGGGGTCGAGACTCAGTCTCTGGCCCCGCCTCTTCACTGATCGCTACCAGGTCCTCTCTCTCTCCCTGAGGGACTGACCACCTGTCATGACTGAGGGACTGACCCCACCTTCTATCAACGCCCCCGCGGCCCGGTCTGTGACCAGGCCTCAATGATCAACCAGGCTGTTACCACGCAGTCCAACGTACGGACCACCAGCCTGGCTGGTCAGATGACGTCATCATCCACAGAAGGAACACCCACAAGCGGAGCAACAGTATGACACAACCTGATATATATGGAGTTGTGGGGTGAAAGATCCAGAGTTGTAACCATTTTACCCGTTTCTCCCTCTCCGCGTGGATCATTAACTTAAGTTTCATCCGGGTACTTAAGTTCTCCTCTTTCTTCCTTCGTAACGTAGTGTTGAACTGGTGGATTTGCTTCTCAAGGGCTGCCACTGTTTCGTTTAGGACCTCATTTTCCCGCTCAGTAATTTTACTTTCATTTACCAGGCCTTTATTTTCTTCCTTGAACTTCAGTTGAAGTTCATAATATTTTTCGACCTGCTCTCTCAAACGTTTAAATTCGTCAGACTCCTTGACCAGTTCTACATTTGCATGACTCAGGTAGGACTTGAGTTATCCGTGTTCCTTACGTAGGATAACCACGTCTTCTGATATGGCCGTCAACTCTCTGTCCTTGTCTTTCAGCACCTGGTCTAGAGAGGCAACCTCCACTCCAAACTCCATGAAGATCTTCTGGAGGTCCAACAACTCAGTTTTTATGTCGTAAAGCGTATTGTGATGCGTGTCTTTTTCACTTTGGCACTGAGACAGTTCCTGCTCCAACAATGGCAGGAAACTTTGGCAGGCTTCGCCATCTTTTACCATATTTTTCAACAGCCCATTATTATTTTGGAGTTGTTGAATACGGCGGTCTTTAGCCTCCAAGACATTTTTGAGCATCTTGTTGTTATTTTCAAGTTCCTGAGTGTATGCAATCAGGTGTTCCACCATACCTTTCACCTCCTGCTTACGCTGTTGTTCTATCAACAAGCCATTTTGCACCGCCGCCATCTGGTCTTTTTCCTCCTTCAAGGATCTTTGTAGAGACGTCTTCTCCTCTTTCTCCTTCTTCAAGGATCTTAGTAGAGCCTCCTTCTCTTCCTTCAAGGATCTTAGTAGAGCTGCCTCCTCCAACAATCTTTTCTGAGCCTCCTGTTCCTCCTTCTCCCCTTTCTCCTCCTTCAAGGATCTTAGCAGAGCTTCCTTCTGTTCTTTATCCTCCACTAAAGATCTTATCTGAGTCTCCTTGACCAGCACACTGGAGTCTGGCAGCCTCTTCTGAGCCTGGCTCTCTGCCTCCAGCGCTGTGCTCTCGTCATGGGCATCCAGAGAGCCTTTGTCCACTACCTTGGCTAGGACCTGTCCTCCACTCCCGGCTTCCTGCCTCCCGTCACGATAGGTCACGGGAGGATCCCAAAGAGCTTTGTGACGGTAGTGATTGTCGTCATCGTCTAAGTCCGATATGTCTAACTCTGAGTCGTCATCTAGGAAGACGTCATCATCGTCTGAGTCCGACATATCTAAGTCTGAGTCGTCGTCTGAGAAGAGGTCGCCCCAGAAGTCGTCATCTGGGAACAGGTCATCATCGTCTGACAGATCATCGTCTGACAGATCATCGTCGTAGTAGCTGTGATATACACGAGGGTATCCAGCAGCTGGCTGAAGTAGATCTCTCTCGTGGTCGCCTGGAACACGAGGAAATCCACCTGCATGTTCCGCGACATCCACACCCTCGTGTCCGACAATAGGGTGTCCGACAGCTAGCGCTAGTGCACCAACACCGTCTTGTTCACCAAGACGGCGTCCACCAGGGCCACCATGTAGGACGTTACTCGTTAGTAACACAACTATGAAATAATGTAACAAATTCATAACTATATATTTACTAAATACGTAATTTTAATTGTTTGTGTTTGAAGAATTTCTTAGATCACATCAGAAGCGAAGGAAAAACCGATGGAAGTTAAGGATTAAGGATTGGGGATTTAGGGATTTTATTTCTTTGCATAGTTTACAATCTGTAATTACAATTTTGGTTAGCTAAGTACAAAGAAAGCCACTATCATGCCGAGGCATTTCGGGCAATGATGGACGCTGTTGCTCACCATTTGCGAAGCTGTTTGTTTGATCTTTCGTGAACTAAAGGATATCTCTCCAAGAGATAACCCGTAGTAATGGATTCAAATTAGACAAGTTTAGATTTAGAAAGGATATAGGAAAGTATTGGTTTGGAAATAGGGTAGTTGATGAGTGGAACAGTCTGCCTAGTAGGGTTATTGAAGCTAGGACCTTGGGTAGTTTCAAATTTAGGTTGGACAAATACATGAGTGAGAGGGGTTGGATTTGAGTGGGTCTTGCAAATGGGTAAATTTACTGCTTGGGTGGCATTGCAAGTTGGGTTGGGCAAGTGTCCTGTTAGTGGGATGGATTGTGAAAGACCTGCCTAGTATGGGCCAACAGGCCTGCTGCAGTGTTCCTCCTTTCTTATGTTCTTATGTTCTTAAAGGTATGTATGGTTCCTGCCTCCACTACCTCACTTTCCAGTGTGTGTGTGTGTGTGTGTGTGTGTGTGTGTGTATGTGTGTGTGTGTGTTGAGGAAGATCAGGAAGCGAGGAATATAAAATAGGAATACGAAAGGTTTAAATAAGTTAGTAAAAGAAGAGAAATAAAGGACCAGGAAAATTAGGGAATGAAGATTAGAGAAGGGAATATAATAGATTTATACGAGTGAAATGAACAGACGGATTTAGGATAAAGGGGAAAGGTACCGTGTAAAAATTAGGAGGGGGACAAGAGAAGAGGCAAATTTGATAAAAGAGAAAGACGACAGAAAAGGGTTTTATATTAACGAACAGTAGAGGATGTTCAAGGGAAAATAAAATGATCGGTTTACATGAATAAAACAAAGAGGAAAGCAATAAACAACACAGAAGCAAAACATCGGTAGAAAATGAGACAGTATTACGAATAAGAGGAGCCCATTAACCGATAAATCGAGTGAATAGGAGCGAGGAAAGTGATAAAGGCGTAAGAGGGGAAATAAGCATTAACATTACACGCTTCGCAAAGCATAGCGACGATTTGCTTCGGCGACATCTCGCTCAATCGATGTCTCGCTCAAGCTTGCTCTAATTAACGTGTTGTCACCTCCCTCTTGTGGACTTGTCGCCCCAGGTGACAAAAATGAGGGAGGTAAGGGAAAAGTAACAGCGAGATCGATACCATATATAACAGGTTACCAAGAAAAAGGTACCCAGAGGTGAAGATTGTAAACAAAACCTACCACGGGAGGGGATAGAACCCGCGGTCAAAGAATCATAAAACTCCAGACCGACGCGCTAGCCACTGGGCCAGCTGGCTACAATAAGATTCATCCAGCTAGGTATATTTATACACCATCGGAATGTTAGCATAGGCACCATTGGTGATTATGCTAAGGAATCCATTGATGATTAAGACACAGGTACAACAGTTGGGTATCTTCATTGATGAAACGTTTCGCCCCCACAGTAGAGTTCTTCAGTCCAATACAGAGGCAGCAGGTGTAGTAGTGAAATGAAGATATAATAACACTCCAGTCTGAGGGACTGACCACCTCAAATACTATTTCTCCAAGGTTGATGCACTGATTACATCTTTTCACTACTACACCTGCTGCCTCTGTATGTGACTGAAGAAGCCTGCTGTGTAGCCGAAACCTTTCAACAATAAAGACAGCCAACTGTTGTACCTGTGTCTTAACCATCAACTTTCGGTATTTTATACCATTATCATCATAAAGAATCCATTGATGAGGCAAGGAGGACAAGATATGAGTGAGGAATGAGGAAGGGAAGGGAACTGTACATGGATGAAATAGAACAGCTTTGTATGATTAAGGAAGATATATAAACCAGTGACAATTTGGAAAATCCATTACAGATATGGATGCAACATTACGTAACATTACAGAGATATGGATGCAACATTACGTAACATTACTGAGATATATATGCAACATTACGTAACATTACTGAGATATGGATGCAACATTACGTAACATTACAGATATATGGATGCAACATTACGTAACATTACAGAGATATGGCTGCAACATTACGTAACATTACAGAGATATGGATGCAACTTTACGTAACATTACAGAGATATGGATGCAATATTACGTAACATTACATAGATATGGATGCAACATTACGTAACATTACAGAGATATGGATGCAACTTTACGTAACATTACATAGATGTGGATGCAACTTTATGTAACATTACTGATATATATATATATATATATATATATATATATATATATATATATATATATATATATATATATATATATATATATATTATGCAACATTACGTAACATTACTGAGATATATATGCAACATTACGTAACATTACAGATATGGATGCAATTTTACGTAACATTACTGAGATATATATGCAACATTACGTAACATTACGAAGATATGGATGCAACATTACGTAACATTACGAAGATATGTATGCAACATTTCTTAACATTGTGGAAATGCTGCAACCCCCCAGCAACTTTATCATTATCATACAGAGAAAGGTTAGGTTTGTCAGGAAACAGGACGAGTGTTTCCTGACGCGGCTCTTAGTCGGATGATGACCCTCAGCTGGAGCTTTTGGTCATCTGACCGAGGCCTTCCACTGGCTTACCAGTCCACCCCTCTAAAAATTATAGTGATACTTATAACCATTTATTTTTATGGTAGTGTATATGGTAGTGCAGATACTGGAAGCTGTGTAGTCACTGTGCTTCAGTTTGAGAATGATATTACCTGACAGTGTATCCTGACGGCTTAAAATCAACTTAGATTAGCGTATTGATATTTTTTTTTACGAGTGTGTAAGGTTTTTTGCTGTCTCTCCCAGATACTTTTTATTATCGTCCACATGATATGCCTTAAAAACTGTCCTTAATGTCCATTACATCTGCGAGTTGCTGGCTGGTTGCTTTGATGACCATCGTGTTACTGGTAACAGTTACTCTAAAAGTGTAATTAGAGAAATCATTGGAAATATTATTAATCTTACTGTTTGGATTGATGATAAGTCTTTCCAGAGATTAAACAAGCTTGAGGGTGTTGGGCCATAGAGCACGATATCTTCAGCTATTGATGAAATTAGAAATGTTTTGGTCTGCAAATTACATAAGAGGTAGATATACTGATGAAGAAACACTCAAAGAATTCATCCTTTTCTCTCTCCTGATAAACGAAGACGAAAATGTAATTTTAAGTGGTTAGTTCCTCAGCCTTGAGAACTGTTCAGCTTCTTAGTCTCGACCAGTGTGAAGCTCAGCCTTGAGAACTGTTCAGCTCCTTAGTCTCGACCAGTGTGAGGCTCAGCCTTGAGAACTGTTCAGCTCCTTAGTCTCGACCAGTGTGAAGCTCAGCCTTGAGAACTGTTCAGCTCCTTAGTCTCGACCAGTGTGAAGCTCAGCCTTGAGAACTGTTCAGCTCCTTAGTCTCGACCAGTGTGAAGCTCAGCCTTGAGAACTGTTCAGCTCCTTAGTCTCGACCAGTGTGAAACTCAGCCTTGAGAATGCGGTCTTCAAATTGTGTTCAATTTTGTGAGTGGCAAAGCCATTCAATAACTCAAAGATTTTAATTTTTGAGTTACTTAAAAACTACTTTTTTATTGCAAAACTATTTATTCGTGTCTGAGGGACTATTCACCACCTCATCTTTACTTCACCATTAATTCTGCTGCCTTCACTCTCTAGTCACCTTTGTATTCGACTAAGGAAGCCTGTAAATAATGTAAACTGTTTCAACAATAGTCTTGCTTATCTACTTGTCGATATTTTGTATCCATTATTATAGTTATCATTACTCTATCTTGATACTAATATGGCAAAGTTAGATACATGTCCACATATCACGCTACAGTCTCTCTACCTGTGGATTTTTCCAAGGTGACGCCGCCTCGGACTGCTTCGCCTCACCTATCTACAGTATAATAGCCTCTTCTCTTATCACCTGCTGTACTTTCATCAAGATTTATGGATGATCACATCGATTCCAGGCTGAGGGACTAATTACCTCAACTCCATTCTTCGCTGTGTCGGACCGAGGAAGCCAATGGGTGGCGAAAATTTACCACAGAGATACGCAAGTGTTGCACCTGTGTCTCATTCATCAATTTGTCGTCGGTCTTCTGAATCATTTAAATAACAATATTGATATTGTTCTCTACCAATATTTTCTTAGCCAGTTTTGACATGTGGCACGGGGCACAGTCTTACATAATTTGTGTGGGGCCTTGAATATTGTAGATTATAAGAAAATGTTATTTAAACATACAATTCGTATGTACATTTTGTACAGCATAAGTAGAAACAAATGAGCAAAGTTAATACTCTACTCTCCAATATTGAGAATGGAAAAATAATGAAAAAAAAAGATAGAATTAGATTAAAGCAGGTATAAAGCTAAGTAATAATAGCATGCTTCCCTAAGTAGTTCGCATTAATTCAATCCCTACTGTTCCTTGGAAGTTGACGACAGATCCTACTCTCTGGAATATGAGATTCACCAGTATCAAGGAATCTCTCTTGATAGATTAATATTACGGTCTTGATGCCCTGAGTGGTCACAAGAGTTTATACACTCCCTCCCCCCCCCCCTTCCTATCCACAAGAAGCTTCAATAATGTTAGCATCATTCCATGATGGGTCGCAGGGATTCAAACCCACACAAGAAGCAATAAAATTAGCATCACCACAGAAGTATACATTATGGGCTCAAATCCACATAAGAAACTTTAATAATGCTAGCAACGTCCCACGAGAGGGTCACATGAGTTCAAACTCCCACAAGAATTAACATCATTCCATTATAATTTACATGGATTCAACCCCTCACAAGAAACTTTATCCCAAGATAGGTCGAAAGGCTTCAGGGAATCGCGAACGAATTTTGTTTTCTTTGGTCCAATTTCAATGATTTTTTTACAGTGATTTAAGCAGCAGTTGAAGCCTACACACTGTGTTTGTAGTGACTTTTTGCCTTAAAAGTTAGATAGAAAAAATAAATAGTGCAAAATTCTATAGGGCATAAAACTCTCCCTTTTCTACAAAATTGGGAAGATGTACAATGCTCTAGTTGACATCAGATGAAAGATAAGGGATATATAATGTTGATAATAACGCCGTTTGAGCGAAATGTCAATAGATTCCATAATAACAAAATGTTGAATTTAATTATTTTTTTAAGGACTTTTATGGGAGAAAAAAAAATCAATAAAACACAGAGGTAAAAAACATCGCAAATCCCCGTTCTATGGTAGTAGAACCATCAATAACGTGTGCAAAAATCATGATACTCCTATTAATACTTTTCGAAAAAAAAAATGGAATACAATGTCAATAACTTATTACTGAGTTATACATATATTTTCTGTAAAACTCTATGGTTATGGCTCTCCAAATCTCAGTATGTTGCAGACCTCAACACATGTTGCAGCCCACTGGCGACTGAACTGTTCTCACTTCCTGCATCTGAATGGAGTCCTCAGAGATTTTACAATATAGTGTATTTTGAATGAAACAATCATAAAAATCGTAATTTTTAGAGAGAGGAAAAAAAACCACTAATTGCCATCATGTCTTTTTCATGACAGTAAGAACAAACAAATTATATTGAAGGAAAAAATACTTAGAAATATAATATAAACAAGCTGATTACATCAACATGTTGCCAGAGTTATGCACTATTTTTCGGTAAGAAAACATTTTTTTTCCATAATTTTTCAATGTTCCTGTTTTTATCACTCCAAAAACGTTTGCGCCAGCCCTTATAGGAAGCAAGAATGATACTAGCATCACTCCATAATCGGATTGCATGAGTTCGAACCCCCATAAGAAGCAATTATAATACTAGCATCACCCCATGAGTGAATCGCTTGGGTTCGAAACCCTACAAGAAGCATTACCGCGGTGTGTGGGAAGGTGTAAGCCACAGTGCCATTCATCTCCGGCGCTCCTTCAAGGGTCTGACACAGTCTGTCAGGTATTCCTGGTCTTACTGGTCCAGCACTCTATTAAAGGCACAATTCTCCATCTTGGAGCAGACCTACTACTCGGCGAGTCTCGGGGAAATCGGATTCAGAGCTTAGAGTCAGGGAAAGACACGGGGTATTGGACTCCAGTTCAAAGAGACACGAAATTCTGCTGTAAATTCTATAATTACTGGGTAGTGCTTTTTCCAGCAGTCTGCCCAAAAAATCGAATTGACCTAAGATATAAATAAATAACTAATACATATAAAAGTTATTTATATCTTAGGCCAATTCGGCGTTTTTGAGTAATTTATTTTTGTATTGATATACATAAATTTGATAATTAACAATAACAACTTAAATTCTGCTGAAATATTCGTAATATATTATACAAAATTTTACCAAATCCATCCTAGGTTAGCCGAAATTCAGTTATTAATATTTAATATCGATACAATGGTATAAACACAGAGAGGTGTGTATCTCATGTTAAGTGTGTACAGTCATTGTTTTCCTTACACATTAAGGAATTAGAATGAAGCCGCTAGTTTTGAGAACAAGGATACCCTTCAACCAAGTTCTCACTATATATATACCCTTCAACCAAGTTCTCACTATATATATACCCTTCAACCAAGTTCTCACTATATATATACCCTTCAACCAAGTTCTCACTATATATATACCCTTCAACCAAGTTCTCACTATATATATACCCTTCAACCAAGTTCTCACTATATATATACCCTTCAACCAAGTTCTCAGTATATATATATACCCTTCAACCAAGTTCTCAGTATATATATACCCTTCAACCAAGTTCTCAGTATATATATATACCCTTCAACCAAGTTCTCACTATATATATACCCTTCAACCAAGTTCTCACTATATATATACCCTTCAACCAAGTTCTCACTATATATATACCCTTCAACCAAGTTCTCACTATATATATACCCTTCAACCAAGTTCTCACTATATATATACCCTTCCACCAAGTTCTCACTATATATACCCTTCAACCAAGTTCTCACTATATATATACCCTTCAACCAAGTTCTCACTATATATATACCCTTCAACCAAGTTCTCACTATATATATACCCTTCAACCAAGTTCTCAGTATATATATACCCTTCAACCAAGTTCTCAGTATATATATCCCTTCAACAAGTTCTCAGTATATATATATACCCTTCAACCAAGTTCTCAGTATATATATATACCCTTCAACCAAGTTCTCAGTATATATATACCCTTCAACCAAGTTCGCAGTATATATATATACCCTTCAACCAAGTTCTCAGTATATATATATATATATACCCTTCAACCAAGTTCTCAGTATATATATATATACCCTTCAACCAAGTTCTCACTATATATATACCCTTCAACCAAGTTCTCAGTATATATATACCCTTCAACCAAGTTATCAGTATATATATATACCCTTCAACCAAGTTCTCACTTTATATATACCCTTCAACCAAGTTCTCATTATATACCCTTCAACCAAGTTCTCACTATATATATACCCTTCAACCAAGTTCTCACTATATATATACCCTTCAACCAAGTTCTCACTATATATATACCCTTCAACCAAGTTCTCACTATATATATATATACCCTTCAACCAAGTTCTCACTATATATATATACCCTTCAACCAAGTTCTCACTATATATATACCCTTCAACCAAGTTCTCATTATATATATACCCTTCAACCAAGTTCTCACTATATATATACCCTTCAACCAAGTTCTCACTATATATATACCCTTCAACCAAGTTCTCAGTATATATATACCCTTCAACCAAGTTCTCAGTATATATATACCCTTCAACCAAGTTCTCAGTATATATATATACCCTTCAACCAAGTTCTCAGTATATATATACCCTTCAACCAAGTTCTCAGTATATATATACCCTTCAACCAAGTTCTCAGTATATATATATACCCTTCAACCAAGTTCTCAGTATATATATATATATACCCTTCAACCAAGTTCTCACTATATATATATACCCTTCAACCAAGTTCTCAGTATATATATACCCTTCAACCAAGTTCTCAGTATATATATATACCCTTCAACCAAGTTCTCACTATATATATACCCTTCAACTAAGTTCTCAGTATATATATACCCTTCAACCAAGTTCTCAGTATATATATATACCCTTCAACCAAGTTCTCAGTATATATATATACCCTTCAACCAAGTTCTCAGTATATATATACCCTTCAACCAAGTTCTCAGTATATATATACCCTTCAACCAAATTATCAGTATATATATACCCTTCAACCAAGTTCTCAGTATATATATACCCTTCAGACAAGTTCTCATTATATATATATACCCTTCAGACAAGTTCTCAGTATATATATACCCTTCAACCAAGTTCTCAGTATATATATACCCTTCAACCAAGTTCTCAGTATATATATATCCTTCAGACAAGTTGTCAGAATATATACATCTAATTAACTGTTAAACTGCTGAGAATGTCCTGGATTTGAGACATTCTACGCTGCTAGTATAAGAGTATAAGTAATTGTGATTTGTTAAGAGCTGAATGCATGATAAAAGTTTGGCATTTGCATAATTCATCAACTCATTACAGAAGGTTTGCTAACACATTAGGTGAGAGAAGCTGTGATGAAAATATATTTTAAACAAAACAAGGAAGAGAAGCCATGGGGATGATAATATTTTTAACATAACACGGAAGAGAAGCTGTGATGGTGTCAATGGTGTTTCTAGCACAACACGGACGAGGTGTGGTTGGTGTTTCTAATACAACAAGGGCGAGATGTGGTGGTGATAATGGTGTTTTTAATACAGCACGGACGAGATGTGGTAATATTGGTGTTTCTCATTCAGCACGGACGAGGTGTGGTAATATTGGTGTTTCTAATACAGCACGGACGAGGTGTGGTGATATTGGTGTTTCTAATGCAGCACGGACGAGGTGTGATAATATTGATGTTTCTAATACAGCACGGACGAGGTGTGGTAATATTGGTGTTTCCAATACAGCACGGACGAGGTGTGGTAATATTGGTGTTTCCAATACAGCACGGACGAGGTGTGGTAATATTGGTGTTTCCAATACAGCACGGACGAGGTGTGGTAATATTGGTGTTTCCAATACAGCACGGACGAGGTGTGGTAATATTGGTGTTTCTAATACAGCACGGACGAGGTGTGGTAATATTGGTGTTTCTAATACAGCACGGGCGAGGTGTGAAGCATTTATAAATATTCGCAATAAAATTCATGTTTATTACTGTGGACCAGTGAGAGAGCTACTGAAAAGTAAATTTATTCTGGCTTTGGTTTAACCAGACATTTTCACTGCTGGAAGCTCCAGCAACGATGATATACATCTCAACACTTGATTAGTGTCTGAAGACGTTAATAAGAGTTTCAGGCATAAAGAACTAGCATGTATATTTTTTTTGTTTACAGACAGTAGTTCTGACCCTAGATTGATCGTTCCCTCCTGGTCGTTCCTCTGGTTGTGTCCTCTGGTCGTTTCTCTGGTTGTTTCATCTGGCCATTTCTCTGGTTGTATCCTATGGTCGTTTCTCTGGTTGAATCCTCTGGTTGTTTCTCTGATTGCATCTTCTAGTCGTTTCTCTGGTTGCGTCCTCTGGTCGTTCCTCTGGTTGTATCCTCTGGTTGCTTCTCTGATTGTTCTATCTGGTCGTTCCTCTGGTTGTGTCCTCTGGTCGTTCCTCTGGTTGTGTCGTCTGGTCGCTCCTCTGGTTGTGTCCTCTGGTTCCGTCCACTGACCACTTCATCTGATCCATTCTTTTGATCAGTTCCACTCTTTACATCTACTTTTTGCTTCCTCTGGGTACCACCTCGACTCTATTTCTGTGCTTCCTTCTGCTCGCTGCCTCTACTTGCTTCCTCTGCTCGCTGCCTCTGCTCGACTAAACTTATCTTCAGTTAGAGAGACTTGCCACATTAATATCCGTTGTGCTAGAATTTTAGTGGAAAACAAGAGAAGAATTTTAAAAAGTTTGTGTAGTCTGTGGCTCTTGCAGACCTCGTGCGTGTGATTGTGTATGTACGTGCGGCGTGCGTGTGAATGCGTTAATGTACAACTTTGTACTTGAGTGTATATGGAAAACAACCACAGGGGAAGTTGAATGATAGATATAGGCCTTTCGTGTTGCAATCAACACATCTTCAGTTGCTTGAAATATTGCAGAAATGTGTAGTAAGTCCAGATAGATCCGTTCTGAACGGATCTATCTGGACTACTCATTTCTGCAATATTGCAAGTTCCTGGAGATGTGTTGTCTGCAGCAGGAAAGGCCTAGAGCTCTCATTCATCTCCCTCTGTGGAGGAGTTGAATGATAGCTCTAGGATAGGGAGTTAAATAGGGAGTTGAATTACTTGTTCGCGATTATTGCATAATACGTGTACACCTTATTTATGTAATATGAAAATAATTCATATTTGTCACAAAGGGGCATTTCACTTCTCCCTCACAACTGAATTTTACATCTGATTTACGTCTTGTTTCAATTACTTGTTGTTGTCTGATGTGTATTATTATGATTTTTAATGAATTGGCCATATCCCACCAAGGCAGGATGACCTAAAAAGAAAAACAAAAGTTTATCTTTTTAAATTTAGTAATGTATACAGGAGAAGGGTTACTAGCCCCTTTCTCCCGGCATTTTATCGCCTCTTACGACACGCATGGCTTACGGAGGAAAAATTCTGTTCCACTTTACCATGGACATAAGATATAAACAAGAACAAGAACTAGCAAGAAAATAGAAGAAGAACCCAGAGGGGTGTGTGTATATATGCTTGTACATATATGTGTATTGTGACCTAAATAGAAGTATTTTGACCTAAGTAGAAGTAACAAGACATACCTGAAACCTTGCATGTTTATGAGACAGAAAAAAGACACCAGCAATCCTACCATCATGTAAAACAATTACAGGTTTCCGTTTTACACTCACTTGGCAGAACGGTAGTACCTCCCTGGGTGGTTGCTGTCTACCAACCTACTACCTAGGATTATTATTATTATTATTATTATTATTATTATTATTATTATTATTATTATTATTATTATTATTATGTGTTGAAGAGGATGTGTTAAATCCCGCAGGAATCCTATTGCGCCTGGAAATAGGAGGCAGTCAGGATTAATTTAAGGAAAAGGAAGGTGGCCAAGATTCCTTGAAGAAAGGATATCCCACTATGAGAAGTTTCTCTGATTAGCGCCACTGCACTCCCCTAAGTGTGGTAGCCTTGTACACACTCGCCATGTACGCGATAGCTACCTACATGTTTTTCAAGTGTACATGATAGGTATCCACATGTTGCAATGTATAGACTAGGCATGTACGCACTAGACACCCACACCTTATTGAATAACGTGTGGGTGGATAGTGCGTAGATGGGCATATCAGCTCTCCCATGTTCATACTAATCGTGTACACACTAGCCACCCACACGATATTCCAATGTACACACTAGCAACCCACACGATATTCCAATGTACACACTAGTCACCCACACAATATTCTAATGTACACACTAGCCACCCACACAATATTCTAATGTACACACTAGCCACCCACACAATATTCTAATGTACACACTAGCCACCCACACAATATTCTAATGTACACACTAGCCACCCACACAATATTCCAATGTACACACTAGCCACCCACACGATATTCCAATGTACACACTAGCAACCCACACAATATTCCATTGTACACACTAGCCACCCACAATATATTCCAATGTACACACTAGCCAACCACACAATATTCCAATGTACACACTAGCCACCCACAATATATTCCAATGTACACACTAGCCACCCACACAATATTCCAATGTACACACTAGCCACCCACACAATATTCCAATGTACACACTAGCCACCCACAAATATTCCAATGTACACACTAGCCACCCACACAATATTCCAATGTACACACTAGCCACCAACACAATATTCCAATGTACACACTAGCCACCCACACAATATTCCAATGTACACACTAGCCACCCACACAATATTCCAATGTACACACTAGCCACCCACACAATATTCAAATGTACAAACTGGGTTATATCAGTACGAATATTAATTCATAATTTATAATTGTGTAAAGCGCTAAAATTCTGTTGGCCCTTCATCGCAAGGGGTTGTCAAGGCTCGACTCTCCGTCTGCTAAGATTATGTGAAGTACCAAGATATAGTCTGTAGCAGAGGGTTGGGCGAAACGGCTTTTAATTAAAATCTTTAGGTCAGACGAAACGTTTTAAAGAAGTCGTAGTGCACTTATTTATACAGCAACACATTGAGTTGCGAAGCAAAACTATGTGTTGCTCTTAAAAATAGTTTTGGTATCATTAAAATGTAACATAAAGAATGTGTTATATGTATTTGTATTAGTATTATTGAAAATAATTGTTATTGATTATTATTATAATTATTATTGTTGATGTTGTTAGTGTCATCCTAATAAGTATTATTTTCATCTTTATTTCTCCATCCTTCCTCTCACGATTACTTCTCTTACTCCCTTCTCTCTTCCTCTGATTCCTTTCCCTTTCTCTCTCCCTTCCTTACTATCTCCCTCTAGCAACTCTCCATCATTCACCCACTAACTTCCCCCGTCCCTCCCTCCCCCAGGTGGTGTTCTACGGGTTCGTGACACGAGTGTACAAGAAGAAGAACAAGTCCACGTACCCTGCTGAGTTCTTCATCGTGAACGTGTTCAAGGGCGCTGACCTGGTGGCCAAGTTGCTGAAGGTGGATGGTGGCTACGGCGGTGTTTACAACCTCAGGGACAAGTGAGTACCTGGTGTACCTGTGATGGTGTACCTGTGGTGGTGTACCTGTGGTGGTGTACCTGTGGTGGTGTACCTGTGGTGCTGCACCTGTGGTGCTGCACCTGTGGTGCAGTAGCTGTAGTGCTGCACATGTGGTGCTGTACTTCTGGTGCTGCACCTGTGATGCTGTACTTGTGATGGTGTACCTGTGGTGCTGCACATGTGGTGCTGTTCTTGTGGTGTTGTACCTTTGGTGTTGTTCTTGTGGTGTTGTACCTGTGATGCTGTACCAGTGGTGCTGTACCAGTGGTGTTGTACCTGTGGTGCTGTACCAGTGGTGCTGTACCTGTAATGATGTACCAGTTTAAGTATATATAATAGATAATAAAGTTTCTGTTAACCAGAAAACGAAAAATCACCAAAAATCTTGAAAGTTTGGAACACAATTATAAAAAATGGACGTCATACAGAGATCATAGATGATTGGACTGACTGGACGCAAAATGTTGTTTACACCCAGGTGTGATTAATGGTGTTTACACCCAGGTGTGATTAATGGTGTTTACACCCAGGTGTGATTAATGGTGTTTACACCCAGGTGTGATTAATGGTGTTTACACCCAGGTGTGATTAATGGTGTTTACACCCAGGTGTGATTAATGGTGTTTACACCCAGGTGTGATTAATGGTGTTTACACCCAGGTGTGATTAATGGTGTTTACACCCAGGTGTGATTAATGGTGTTTACACCCAGGTGTGATTAATGGGTTAGAAAACCGACGCGTTCATCAATGAGACACTTTATGCAACATATGGGTAACTTTATTGAGGAAACGTTTCGCCACACAGTGGCTTCATCAGTCCATACAAAGAAGAAAAGTTTGTGGTAATCAGTCCCTCAGCCTGGAATCTGTCGAGTCCATCAGACTTGAAGATTGATGGACTCAACGCATCGATTCCAGGCTAAGGGGACTGATAACCTCAAACTCCTCTTTGGTTTACATCGTTCTTCTTTGTATTGAACTGATGAAGCCACTGTGTGGCAAAACGTTTCCTCAGTAAGTATTCCATATATTGCTTAAGTGTCTCATTCTTCAACACTGAGATGTGTATATAAACTAATGGTTCACTTTTGTCCTTATTGCATGGCTTTAAAGGCCTTATTTTCCTGCATATAAGGCGCACGACAGAAGTATTATGATAAATCAGTAATTATATAAAGGGTTAATTACCCTCTTACTTTAAGCTAAAGCGTAACCCAAAGCCTACTCTTGACACTGACCTTGAGCATATAAGGCGCAGGATGTTTTTCCAAGACTTTTGTGGAAAAGGTGCGTCTTATATCCCGGAAAATTCAGTATTAACTGGTTGTGTGGAGCTAAAATACAGCCATACTGTCCATAGGGTTTAGTCTTGATAAACTAACTGGACACAAAACATCTGCGACAGATGTCCAAGTTAAGTGTTGTTCAGTACGTCCCATGAATTGCAACAGTGAATGAGACAGAGATTAAATAACTGAAAAACAAAAGCAAAATATCACTGTACAGGTGGGGTTGAAACCCATGGCTAGTGAGTCGTAAAACTCCAGGCCAGTGCGTAAACCACTGGGCCAGGTGGCTACAATAAGATTTATCCAACCAGGTATATTTATACAACATGGGGAGGATAGCATAGGCCTCACTGATGACTCCTTCTAATTGTAACAGTCTAATAAAGTGGAGGTCACGCCTGACAAGACTCCCAAATTTCCCCATGACGAAGGCGAGGGGAAACCTGACATCATCACAAAGGCAATGGTGGGCCCAGTACTTAACAGGATTGGTGGAGAGGTAAGTCACGTCCGAGGACGTGACTTAAGTTACAACTTGGAAACAGCACTTATTTCTGTTTATTACACTTGTGAGCAGAATTGTAGAACAGGAACTGGTAAACCTTTTGTAGTTTATCGACCCCACTAGCGTCCTACAAGTTGCTACTGACATTTTGGTTTACCTCCAGAGAAGAATATTTCAACACTTAAAATAGGGATTAAATGTAGACTCTCAGCATATATACTCGTCTCTTGGTCCTGACCCTCTCCAGCTCACCTATATATACTGGCTCCCTCCCTCTCGCGTGTTAGTGTGACTTGTAAATGGTCCAAGTCGGACCGAAACGTCGTCGTAAGCTCCTCTCTCCGACGTGCGGGTTATTTGTGTATATATACTCTGAAGACATACTGTATACCTCTCGGTGTATATCCCGTCAGCAGGCTATTTTTTTAGCCTCCTTTTTCGATGAAATAACTATAAAATACAGTAATTCATATTAGCTACATTATTACCATTCTTTACTGTTATTATTATTATTTATATTTATCATTCCAATGGTTGTAGTGATAAATAATAAGTGCTGAATGATGACAGTAATAAATTAAATACAATGTTCTGGGGAAAAATTATTGTTTTACTGACATATTCACTATCAGCTACAAATAAATTGATTTCCTCTAAGTTAAAATTAACAGAGTAATATATAATGTTTGAAATATTTTGACTTCTGGAAGTGCACAGTGTTTTAAAAATGTTATATACATCGCCAGATTTATATATCGTATAAATTTTGCATTGTGAATACTTCAGGTCTGATGCTTAACGTAACTATAATGAATGGAATTAAGGTTTGTGTGGGAGTCTTTTGACGTCGGCATGAAAATGAATTTACGGACGAATATTTACATTTGATATAGCTGTGTTGGTGATGTATTCTGAAGGTAAGGTTGTCGATTTTTATATTGGATTTCCATCACTCTCATGAGTGAGTTTGATTACGAAAGTTATACGTGGAGATCACTGTATGTGTGTGTGTGTGTGTGTGTGTGTGTGTGTGTGTGTGTGTGTGTGTGTGTGTGTGTGTGTGTAGTGTGTGTGAGTGTGTGTGTGTGTGTGTGTGTGTGTGTGTGTGTGTGTGTGTGTGTGTGTGTGTGTGTGTGTGTGTGTGTGTGTGTGAGTGTCTTTGTATGTGCACTGTTAAAGGGGAACGGGAATATGAAGAAGAATCAGAGGAATAAAGAGAATAAAACCGAGAATGACAAGAGATGGCAAAATTCGATAAAAAAAAAGTCAAAGAAAACGAGGGAAAACAAAGAGTGGGAAGGGGGTCGTCCACAGTGTCCCCCCCCCCCTCATCCCCTTGAAGACAGAGGGATTCACACTGGACATTGTACATGAATGGTATGCAATACCATTTCGCCATCCAGTGGCTTTATCAACACAAGGACATGTGAAGACAGTAGAACTTTAAGCAAACGATGAGGTAATCAGTCCTTCAGCCTTGGAGTTGAAGATCACCGTAGTCTTGAAGACAGGTAAGACAATCCGAAATATAAATCAATATGTTCCCTTTTAAACCTTTTTGAGGGCCTAGTTACTTGCTTTTTGAGTATCTACGGCAGTGTTACCCATTTTTTTCTCTACTATTGACCCCTTTTATTTAAATTAATTTTCCCACTGACCTAAGTTTTGACATGTTCGCTTCGGCAGCGCATAAAATAAGACACAGTTTTGAAAAAAAGATCTGAAAAATGAGACTTTAGCTGCAGATTTGGAAACGATTTTGAAATTTTGACGGACCCCAGTACTACCTTTATGGACCCCCAGTACTACCTTTATGGACCCCCAGTACTACCTTTATGGACCCCCAGTACTACCTTTATGGAACCCCAGTACTACCTTTATGGACCCCCAGTACTACCTATATGAACCCCCAGTACTACCTTTATGGACCCCCGGTACTACCTATCCAGACACCCAGGGGTCCGCGGACCACAGGATGAGAACCGCTGATCTACTGTATACACTTTTGCGTTATCGTCCACTAGATGGATATGAGATGTTCAATAAACTAACCGTTTCAGTAGCAAAATCAAATCATCACCATCACTATTTACTCTTTTCCCTTCTCTTATTTCTCTTCTACCCCTTCCCCTCCTCCTCCAGCTCTTGTCGCGTATGGTACTTGACATTTAACAATTTCTTATCAATAATATCAATGTCACATTATCATTTATGAGGTGGTATCAGCTGGTTATAAAACCTGCCACCGGTTACATGTCGGAAATGAGTAGTATTATTATGAGCATTATCTAACCACTAATTATCATGTGTGAATCCGTGTTTTTGTTATTATAGACAAGAATGAGGGTATAATACGCCGGGATCTACGATGTTTGGAGGTGCGATGAGCCCTTTGAGGTAGTAGTGTTCATCTTAATAAGAATTAATACTAAACACTCCCTAACATCCAAGGTGACACTCATACGAAATAAAAATTATTATCACGTACCAAATCCGCAACTTAACTAAATACTGAACCGCCATCGTAAAATAACTCCCATCAGTTAACAGATCACTAAAATGATTATGCTAGAAAAAAAAACTTGAACGTTCCCAGAGGTTCTTAAATTTACTTTTAAGACGTGTCTGGAAAGGATTTTGTTCTCGATTATTTTTCAACTATTATCTCCAAACACACCTCACCCATCAGGTCATGATCATCTGGCGAAGGATGAGATACTGATAACACTAGCGAGATTAGGATAGTCACCTCCACACAACAGGAATAACAGGGAATGAACGGAGGTTGGTATTCCCAACCTGTCCATCGTTAACTATATTTAATTCGCATTAGATTCCCAAACTGTTTATCCATCACAAAATTAGAAAGAGTCACTATATATACTTCATAATATTTTATCCAGAACTCCTCAGGATTCTCCCACAACATGCCTTTCCCACAACATGCTTTTCCCACAACATGAATTTCCCACAACATGAATTTCCCACAATATGCCTTTCCCACAACATGCCTTTCCCACATGCCTTTCCCACAACATGCCTTTCCGACAACATGCCTTTCCGACAACATGCCTTTCCGACAACATGCCTTTCCGACAACATGCCTTTCCGACAACATGCCTTTCCAACATGCCTTTCCAACATGCCTTTCCCACATGCCTTTCCCACAACATGCCTTTCTCACAATATGCCTTTCCCATAACCTGCCACCAGGAAAAACACACTCGATATTGAGAGGCCTCCGTAATTTAGGTATCGGAAAATAAGTTTCAATAGGTGTCAAAAATTTGGGATAATGTCCACATGGGCCAAATAAACAGGCAGTTTTCAAGAGGTGGAAATTTATTTGTATTCAGTTGAAAACCATCCATAAACATAAATATGCACTATTTCTTGTTATAATTTTGCATTAAATAAAATTGGTTACATCAGCAGTGTTCCCTATTGTACATGATGGTTACAGAGTGGGAACAAAAGGAACAAAGTATCCCTCCTGTCTGGCCAACACCACTCAGGGTCAAGGTATCCTTACAGTCTGGCCACCATCCATAACTAATGTTTTTGGTATCCCTGCTGTCTGACCACCAACACTAAGGTCTAAGATATCCTTCCTGTTTGGCCACTGAAGCCCTGAGTATTCCTGCTGTCTGGTTACCATCCCTCACACAGAACCATGATGGCCTTCCTGTCTGGTCACTGTCACTCACTCAGAACCATCGTGACTTTCCTATCTGGTCACTGTCCCTCACTCAGAACCATGGCGACTTTCCTATCTGGTCACTGTCACTCACTCAGAACCATGGTGACTTTCCTATCTGGTCACTGTCACTCACTCAGAACCATGGTGACTTTCTTATCTGGTACTGTCACTCACTCAGAACCATGGTGACTTTCCTTCCTATCTGGTCACCATCACTCACTCAGAAACATGGTGACTTTCCTATCTGGTCACTATCACTCACTCAGAAACATGGTGACTTTCCTATCTGGTCACTGTCACTCACTCAGAACCATGCTGACTTTCCTATCTAGTCACTGTCACTCACTCAGAACCATGCTGACCTTCCTTCATATCTGGTCACCATCACTCACTCAGAAACATGATGACTTTCCTATCTTGTCACCGTCACTTACTCAGAGCCATAGTGATCTTCCTATCTGGTCACCATCACTCACTCAGATCATGGTGACCTTCCTTCCTATCTGGTCACCATCACTCACTCAGAGCATGGTGACCTTCCTTCCTATCTGGTCACCATCACTCACTCAGAGCATAGTGACCTTCCTTCCTATCTGGTCACCATCACTCACTCAGAGCATGGTGACCTTCCTTCCTATCTGGTCACCATCACTCACTCAGAGCATGTTGACCTTCCTTCCTATCTGGTCACCATCACTCAACTATTGTGACCTTCCTGTCTGGTCACCATCACTCGCAACCATTGTGACCTTCATGTTTGGTCACCATCACTCACAACCATGGTGACCTTCCTGTCTGGTCACCACTCACAACCATTGTGACCTTCCTGTCTGGTCACCACCACTCACAACCATGGTGACCTTCCTGTCTCGTCACCATCACTCACTCAGAGCATGGTGACCTTCCTGTTTGGTTACCATCACCCACTCAGAGCATGGTGACCTTCCTGTCTGGTCACCATCGCTCACTCAGAGCATGGTAACCTTTCTGTCTGGTCACCATCACTCACAACCATGGTGACCTTCCTGTCTGGTCACCATCACACAACCATGGTGACCTTCCTATCTGGTCACCATCACTCACTCAGATCATGGTGACCTTCCTTCCTATCTGGTCACCATCACTCACTCAGAGCATGGTGACCTTCCTTTTTATCTGGTCACCATCACTCACTCAGAGCATGGTGACCTTCCTTCTTATCTGGTCACCATCACTCACTCAGAGCATGGTGACCTTCCTTCCTATTTGGTCACCATCACTCACTCAGAGCATGGTGACCTTCCTTCCTATCTGGTCACCATCACTCACTCAGAGCATGTTGACCTTCTTTCCTATCTGGTCACCATCATTCAACCATTGTGACCTTCCTTTCTGGTCACCATCACTCGCAACCATTGTGACCTTCCTGTCTGGTCATCATCACTCACAACCATGGTGACCTTCCTGTCTGGTCACCACTCACAACCATTGTGACCTTCCTGTCTGGTCACCATCACTCACTCAGAGCATGGTGACCTTCCTGTCTGGTCACCATCACTCACTCAGAGCATGGTGACCTTCCTGTCTGGTCACCATCACTCACTCAGAGCATGGTGACCTTCCTGTCTGGTCACCATCACTCACTCAGAGCATAGTGACCTTCCTGTCTGGTCACCATCGCTCACTCAGAGCATGGTAACCTTCCTGCCTGGTCCCCATCACTCTCAACCATGGAGACCTTCCTGTCTGGTCACTATCACACAACCATGGTGACCTTCCTGTCTGGTCACCATCGCTCACTCAGAGCATGGTAACCTTCCTGTCTGGTCACCATCACTCACTCAAAGCATGGTGACCTCCTGTCTGGTCACCATCGCTCACTCAGAGCATGGTAACCTTCCTGTCTGGTCACCATCACTCACAACCATTGTGACCTTCCTGTCTGGTCACCATCACACAACCATGGTGACCTTCCTGTCTGGTCACCATCACTCACTCAGAGCATGGTGACCTTCCTGTCTGGTCACCATCACTCACTCATAACCATGGTGACCTTCCTGTCTGGTCACCATCACACAACCATGGTAACCTTCCTGTCTGGTCACCATCACTCACTCAGAGCATGGTGACCTTCCTGTCTGGTCACCATCACTCACAACCATGGTGACCCTCCCCGCAGGTACCTCTTTCTGTTTTAATTTTTTTTAACATCATTTATTTTCAACCATTTATAAACGTAACAAAAGTACCAAACAAAAGAAAAAAATGTCAATTTACAGGTTCAGAAAAATTATATATATTACTAAAAAAAAAATGGGATTGTGTCATTTCAAAAAAGTCGGAAAGTGCATAAATTAGTCCACTTACAGAAGTTGAAACTCAGGTCACAACTGTAAAAATATTAAAAATTTTTTTTAAATTCTGTTAATGAATTTTGGATGACTCGCCATATGATACACACCGCGTCACGTGATTTTCCGTGGGAAATAAATTAACAACACGTTTCCGTAATATGGTTATAATTATAACCTTAATTTTTAAAGGGGCGGAGGGGTCAGCCGGCGGAATGCCTCGATCAGTTGACCAAAATCTCCAGGTGCGGGTTATCATATGCCTAAGACCCACGTCAGGAGACACTTGTCCTATTTCCTGACAAATCTTACTTAACCTAACACTTCTGTAGTGAATTCGGAGTTTAGTGACAATAAACTTGGGACCGCATTCCAGAGCTGGTTTGGTTGTAAGGGGCAAGTCTCTTCAAACCTGCTAACCCTATTCACTTAGGAGTAAATAGGTTCCTGGTTGTTAGTTGACTGTTATAAGCGGCGTTCTGAGCAGAAAGGTTAGGCATTATGTCCTAGATAGTACCAGGGAAGATGAAGTAGAATAATTACTAATTACTCTCAGATTACCGATCACGGGTTCAGTAGAGATATACTTAAGGGAAACATAAGCACTGCCTTTAATGTATATAAATTGCTAGAGACACATAGAAACTTATTTTTTTTTAAATCTCTTGAAAGACTAAAGTAACTAATCTTGTACTACAAGGACTCCCTGTCTAAAGAAGTTAAAATGGAAAACTTTGGGGCGAAAACGAAGTTACTTTGGGAAAACTTAACCTCAGCTAAACTGACTGAAGTACTGTATCAAGGGAAGAGTTTCTTAAGATTTTCTAAAAGCAGTCCAGTGTTACATAAACAATTTATCACTGATAAATTAGACACATGATAAAGATACCCAAGTGTTGCACATATGTCTAATTTACCAACATGTCGGTTCTCTGAACTATTTATCAACTTGTCGGTTCTCTGAACCATTTATCTATAATTTATCACTGAAATAACTAGAAGCTCTTTAACCTTACAATAAAAAATAAATTACTGAATGATAATTAACCTCGAGGACGAAATGGTGTTAGAATCAACGGAAAATCTTTAATTTTTATATTTCCAGGAAAATAGGGGGACTAAGTTTTTGTGGGATCTTCTTACGAGATCATTTTAATGAAGATACATAGATATTACTTAAGGTAATGCAGGGAATGCATCTTCTTGAATAATAAGATACGTATTTTCAGGCGAATAACCCATATAGTTTCAACCCGGTATACACGACCATGACTGAAAACAAGAAACGACAAGTAATGTGACAAATTTCAAAAGTGTTTTCAAACATGTTAGAAATTTTAATTCCAGAATATATTAACAAAAGAAGACAAGGACAATTATAGTCCCAATTATTTTTTTTTAATTTGTATACGGAATGCAAAGAAAGAACTTTGTAAATAATTAGTGTCTTTCATATTTTTTTTTTAAGATCGTGGATGATGATAAAGGTAAGAAATTATTTATAAAATAGGAGATAGGCTCGTAGCTTCCAATTACTGCCTAGGTGGGGGAATCAGACACATGCTTAACTAGGTATCTTCAAAGTCTTCTTTAACCAGAGGCTTTATCAGTTAAGAACAGGGAAGATATGCCAAGATAGATGAAGTAGTTCTTCAGACATGCAGAACTATACACAGAGGACAGTAATGAATCCCTCTTCCTGGAAGCCGGATTGCAGTACTATTGTACCGATTAATATGAAGTACAAGAAGAAAGATGGACCCTTATATACTGGAGACATAAGAGGTGAGGCAGTTGGTCATGTCACAGGTGGGCTATACACACTAGTGGAAGTGCGTCATGTCCAAGTGTTTAGCCAGAGTTTAGCAAACACGTCGTAGGACATATCCTCTGTATCATGATTCCATTTTGGTATTGTGCTGAACAAGTA
Source organism: Cherax destructor (assembly GCA_009830355.1). Classification (NCBI taxonomy): domain Eukaryota; kingdom Metazoa; phylum Arthropoda; class Malacostraca; order Decapoda; family Parastacidae; genus Cherax; species Cherax destructor. Next base: position 56,421 of record WNWK01011173.1, read on the forward strand.
TCTACTAACTAAGCATATCATCCCAGTAATGAATAAATAAAGCCACTTGTGGGCAAACGTCTTTAAATAAAAATACCCAGATGTTCCACAATGTGTCTAATGCCTCATCTGGTCGGTACTATGTAACATTATTATAATGAAAATCCATAGTGGACAAACTGTTTGAATCGATTGCATCAGATGCATTCTGAGGTCACCCTGAAGAATAAACATAGTTTAAAAATGACTCTAAACATAGTTTCACCTAAGGTTAAATATAGCTTTCTCACATACTATTATACTTATCTATTTCGCATTCAAATTACATCTATCATACATTTTGATTGCATCTGCCTCAAATGCTGATTACGTCTATCCAACCCACATGCTGATAATATCTGTCTGTAACCCATGCTGATCTCGTATTGCCAATATGAATAAATGACGACCTCACAGCTCAAACATTATTTGCATTTCAGACTTTCATGTTTGCCCTGAACTCAGCTTTTCAATTTGAGTTCGTGTTTACAGAGAGGAAGTGGGTATTCCAAGAGCTCTTCTTTCAATGGTAATGCAAAATAGTTCGCAAAATACACAGAGCAAGTTACTCTTCTCTCAAGCCTCGAGAGGCAGTAATGAAGAATGTTGATTATGTATTCCTAATGGCGCAATTGTAATCGGAAGAAGCGTTTGTAATATGCATCAGAACGGGAAGATATTTGCAAGCATTTTGAGTGTATATAATTCTCGATAGTAGAGCACAGTGGTTTATCTTTGTATTGTGTGTGTGTGTGTGTGTCCTTACCCAGTTGGCATCACGTGTTGGGTACTCTCCTACCTGTGTACTCTCCTATCTGTGTACTTTCCTACCTGTGTTCTCTCCTACTTGTGTACTCTGATAATTGTGTACTCACCTTATTCTGCAACCACCTAATTGTATACTCACCTTATTCTGCAATCACCTAATTGTATACTCAATTGTGTACTCACATTATTCTGCAATCACCTAATTGTGTACTCAGTTGTGTACTCACCTAGGTGATCTTTCATAGTTTTTCTCACCTAGTCGTGTATTCACCTAGATGTGTTCTTACCAAGTTCTTGATTCAGCAGGTTCGGTAATCAGAGTCGAATACTCAGTAGTGTTCACCTGTGTACTCAAGTAGTAGTGTACTCACCTGGATGTGTACTCACCTCTTTGTTATTGTTACTGGCTCTGTCTATCGGTTCTTGCTAACCGGATTTATTTGACCCTTGTCTATAAGGGGTCAGTTATACCTTCTCTTCATGTTTGTCCCATTCACGCAAGATCCTGAGACTGAAAAAGTATTTCCTAACGTCTACATGGAGAGACTATTTTTTTCTAGTGAAGTCTTTATTTTGATCCATCCATGCAATACTTTATCAACTATTATAGATGAATGAATAGACACGTTTCGGTCCTGGGACCTCTGTCATTTGGAGGGACCAATCTCTTGAGATCGAAAGGTATTCAGTAATGTGAGTATTGTTGTGCCTTCAACTTGTAGCAGATTAAGTCCAGTATTGGACGGCACATAGGTTGCACATAAGGTTGCTCCATAAACATGGTATCGATCTCTAAATCTATCCACGTCCATAAGCCGTGTTTTGCCTCTCCCTATCCACTCTCATATTTAATCTGAGTTCTTTGCATATCGTAATCATGTCACTCCTGGTCGTCCTTTCTTCTGATGGCATTAGGATGACTTCCAGAAGCAGTATAGCTCCCTTAGTTCCTGCATCAATCTCATTACGAACCAACGAATATTCTGTAATTTAAGTGTTTGAAGATATACGGACGGACTACAATCCTGACGTTGCTTCATGTTAAATATTATCAGAAGTGAATGTTTGCTGAGATTCCTGGTAAATGAATAACATTCGTGTTTTGACGTGGACGTTGTGAATGTAATTCTAGTCTGGTAACAGTTGACTGTATTGTAGTGAAACTTTAAATCTTGATTGGGTTCGGTGCTTTAGGTATAGTGAGTTTCAGTGATATGGTTTGTATGGGAGGGCCCGGGTTCGATTCCCGGCGGGTAGAAACATTTCGACGTGTTTCCTTACACCTGTTGTCATGTTCACCTAGCAGCAAATAGGTACCTGGGTTGTTAGTCGACTGGTGTGGGTCGCATCCTGGGGGACAAGATTAAGGACCCCAATGGAAATAAGACAGACAGTCCTCGATGACGCACTGACTTTCTTGGGTTATCCTGGGTGGCTAACCCTCCGGGGTTAAAAATCCGAAGAAATCTTATCTTATTGTATCTTATTTATAGTTGATGTAATACTTCTGTATGGGTTGGATATAATGTGTTTGTGTATCGTGGTAGTTGAGTTTCCGTTGGGTTCAGTTCGTGTTGCTATGTCGTGGTTTGGAAGTGAATTACGCGAATCTGAGGGGTATCAAAGGTGGTGTTTGACAATGGTGTGTACACTCACCTAGTTGTGGTTGCAGGGGTCGTGTCACAGTTCCTGGCCCAGCCTCTTCACTGGCCGTTACTCGGTCACTCTACCATCCCCATGAGCTTTATCATACCTCTCCTTAAAGCTATGTATGGTTCCTGCCTCCACTACGTCACTTCCCAGACTATTCCACTTCCTGACCACTCTGTGACTGAAGAAATACTTCCTAACATCCCTGTGATTCATCTGAGTCTTCAACTGTGTACTCACCTAGTTGTACTCACCTAGTTGTGGTTGCAGGGGTCGAGTCAAAGCTCCTGGCCCCGCCTCTTCACTGGCCGCTACTGGGTCACTCTCCCTGCGCCATGAACTTTATCATACCTCTGCTTAAAGCTATGTATAGAGCCTGCCTCCACTACATCGCTTCCTAAACTATTCCACTTCCCGACAACTCTGTGACTGAAGAAATACTTCCTAACATCTCTGTGATTCATCTGAGTCTTCAACTTCCATCTGTGTCCCCTTGTTGTTGTGTCCCATCTCTGGAACATTCTGTCTCTGTCCACTTTGTCAATTCCTCTCAGTATCTTATATGTTGTTATCATGTCTCCCCTATCTCTCCTGTCCTCCAGTGTCGTCAGGTCGATTTCCCTTAACCTCCCTCGTAGGACATACCCCTTAGCTCGGACTAGTCTTGTTGCAAACCTTTGCACTTTCTCGAGCTTCTTCACATGCTTGGCTAGGTGTGGGTTCCAAACTGGTGCTGCATACTCCAATATGGGCCTAACGTACACAGTGTACAGGGTCCTGAACGATTCTTTATTAAGATGTCGGAATGCTGTTCTTAGGTTTGCTAGGTACCCATATGCTGCAGCAGTTATTTGGTTGATGTGCGCCTCAGGAGATGTGTCTGGTGTTATACTCACCCCAAGATCTTTTTCCTTGATTGAGGTTTGCAGTCTCTGGCCCCCTAGGCTGTACTCCGTCTGCGGTCTTCTTTGCCCTTCCCCAATCTTCATGACTTTGCACTTGGTGGGGTTGAACTCCAGGAGCCAGTTGCTGGACCAGGCTTGCAGGCTGTCCAGATCCCTTTGTAGTTCTGCCTGGTCCTCGTCCGATTGAATTCTTCTCATCAACTTCACATGTGTGTGTGTGTGTGTGTGTGTGTGTGTGTGTGTGTGTGTGTGTGTGTGTGTTTGTGTGTGCGTGCGAGCGTGCGCATGCGCGCACTCAGTTATCGTTTTGAGTTAGCAAGCTTTCTGTTAAGCTCCTGGACCCCTCCCCCCAGCATACACATAAGTAAAGTGATCTTAATCATATCTTATTTTATGAAGCTGTAGCTTGTTTCAGCTTCCGTTATGTCGCTTGCTAGTCTGTTCCACCTCTCTGCTTTCTGACTCTGTAAAAAAAATATTAATGTCTCTTTAACTCTCAAATGATAACGAATGGCCACACCTGACACCCAGATGATCCCTGATCTCAGCTGGCACACAATATAATGTGAATTATATCAGTTGGAGTGTCTGGAACAATGGGTCGTTCTGGGCTGCTATTGTGTTAAACTCTGGATGATCAACACGACTGAATATAATACCTCGGCACGGATTAATGTTTAACTAATCTACTTTTCCTTTCAGTGCTCAAAAGCAGCTTCATATATGTCAGAAATGGTCGCTTCTGTGAATGTAAATTTAATCGATTGTTTGTCGTGAGTAGTTATTAGTAGTAAATCTTATGAAACTTCAAAGATAATATTTCGTCACAGCCGCTCTTTACAGAATAAATGTTACTAATTAACACGTAAACACTCACAGACGTTATCTTCTTGTCTAGAGAGGTCAGCGTTCCAGGTTTCCTTCAGAATATTAGGGGGACTTCAATACAAACATTTTATCCTATACCACTGGTTATTAAGACACACACACACACACACACACACACTATATATATACTATATATATATATATATATATATATATATATATATATATATATATATATATATATATATATATATATATATATATATATATTATATATCGAAAATCTACAACAGGTGTCACTGGGCAGCTACCAAAAATATGGAAAACAGGAAATTTAATATCAGTATTAATATTCAAGGAAGGGGACGGGCAAGAAGAGCTGAACTACAGATATGTCTTTGTTATGGATAATGTTCCATGAAACAGAGAAGGAATGGAGCCTTGAGAACGTTCACCTTCATTAAATAATATAGAAAAGATGGTCTTAGAGATGGAAAAAAACTTGTCTTGAGGAGATACTAGAATTCTACTGGTGGAAGAAATAAAGTAAGAGATAGGTGGGTAGTCTATGTATTGTACCACATAAAAGAGAAAGGGAGGGAGGAGAGAGGGTTGATTGAGAGGAAAGGAAGGAGGGTTGATGGAGAGCCTACATCGGGACGGAGGTGTTTGACATAGCCCGAGAAGGGAGGACAAAAAAGTGTGGGAAATCCTATGAAGAAAAAGTCTTAGAGAGAGAGAGAGAGAGAGAGAGAGAGAGAGAGAGAGAGAGAGAGAGTAGACCCTTGGAAGCTACTAAGGGATGAAGGAAGAGTCAGAAGATGAAGAAATGGATAAGGAAGGTCCGGGACTGCCCAAAGAAGGATGGCGGGGAAAGAGAGAGTGTGTCTAGGAAGACAAATAGGTTTTAGAATTGGAAGAAAGGTATAGGGAGGAAGGGCAGTCCCTAGGGAGGAGAGACCAAGGGAGGATGGTGGATGGTAAGGTTGAGGGAGAGTCCAGAAGGATATACCTTAGACATTCCAGTGACCAGTCAGCCAAGTTTCAGCTGGCAGCACCTTGAAGGTCTGCATAGCAATCTATTTATGTTTAGATATATATTTTTAAAACTTACGTAACGTACCCAAATCTAACCCAGAGTTACTTCAAATAAAGGCAACGTGATTTTCAAGTTAAGAAATTGAAGCTAGGATGATGGTAAACAGAAATTACGTAGGAAAAAAGTGATATTAGCTGATCAGGCCTATGTTCGGGAAAATATCGCTGATATCTGTTGGTAGTAAGTTAAAGAATCACTGAGGTTGTTGACACACTTATTCTTATTTAAGTGTGCCTATTATAGCGCTCTTGCTTTTCACTAGGCCTGTGTGCACTTTTTTTCCTCCATATCTCGCATTTCATTAAGTTTTTGGAAGTATAAATAGAGGCCCTGATAGCATCGCTGTCTTCGTTCCAGAGAGTAATTTCCAGGTGCTTCGAGGCGCCCAGTAACTTAGATGCTTATTAATAGCATGTGGGCGATACACGATCTTTGTACACTTGCCATCTCGGAGGATATCTCTTGTGTGTTGAAAGGCGTTGGGAGCACAGAACAATATTCTCGACTCGAGGGCACAATTAATGTGAATTGTTCCATCATTAGCTCGTTTTCAAAGTTCTCATAAGGCAACTTATAACTTTCCAGCCTTTTGTTGCATTTGCCCGGTGGTGTTAGTGCTAACATCAGAGAGGAAAGTGCCCAGCGCAATGGGAGGAAGGGAGAGAGAGAGAGAGAGAGAGAGAGCGAGCGAGCGAGAGCCAGAGCCAGAGCCATGGGAGGGAAGAGATGCATGGATGCCAAAGTGCCGAAGCATACTTTTAGGTATCCAAGAAGACTCGTCATTCTGTCGGTCCTTGTTTTCTCCACTTATTTCTAAATGGAATTATGTGAATTCAAATATTTTAGAATATGTTTCAAATATATATAATGTGCTGCAGTATGAATAAAATCTTTTTATTTTGTCTTTTATAGGACAGCGTTCGAAAAGGAGATACGAAAACTAGTTGCGCGTCCCCTACTTTCTGCTACCACTACTATTACTACTACTTCTTCCACTACCAACATTACCACTACTTTTTCTTCCTCTCTTTGTCCCGTCCCTGTCACCCTCGCCTATATATATTGGCTCCCTCCCTCTTTTGTGTTAGTGTGACTTGTCAATGGTCCAAGTCGGAGCGAAACGTTGTCGTAAGTTTTTCTCTCCTATGTGTGGGTTATTTGTGTATTGAAACGTTTCTTCTGTTTTCTTATTTCCAAGTGATATCAGTGTCATACCTTGAGAACCCCTCCTATGATCGGCTTCAAACTTTTAACGCTGCACATCTTTATGGCCTCCTTAAGACATAAGCCTGGTAAGTGGGCCACTCAGATTAGCTAATTACCTTACCAAGTACCTCCCTGCGCTACCAGGTACCATTAGTCAAGCACACTTCTAACATCTGGGTGAATTTCTCGCTCGCATTACCAACATGAACGTTAAAAATAGAAGCAAGTCTTCTGTCTACGTCAGGACTCTTTGTTTATTATTATTAACCTCCCCACAGTCGCTGACATCATGTTCTGAGACAGATCACAGACACCTACGTCTTTCTTGGAAAAGTTTGACTCGCCAATGCGTGCAGAAACTGGGAGGGCGAGAAGTGCACAGTGTACAGTGATAAATTAGACATATATGTAACACTTTGGTATCTTTATTGAGGAAACGTTTCGCCCCACAGGGGCTTCATCAGTCCATGATATTATTGTATCTAAAAATCTAGATATTTGAAAAAAATTCTATGCCTTAATGCCTAAGATTTTTTTTGGTTTAAAGAGTTTCTTGTAAAAACACGTAAAGAAACTCATTTTTGTAGACCAGACTTAAAAAACTCGTCTTAAAACTAAAATATTAATATAAACACATAGGCCGTTTCCCCACCAAGGCAGGGTGACCTGAAAAAGAAGACACGCTTTCATCATCATTTACTCCATCACTGTCTTGCTAGAAGTGTGCCTCCACAACAGTGAAAAAACTGCAACATATCAACACCCCTCATTCAGAGCGCAAGCACTTTACTCTCCACCACCAGGACTCAAGTCCGGCTAACTGGTTTCCCTGAATCCCTTCATAAATGTTACTTTGCTCACACTCCAACAGCGTGTCAAGTCATATAAACCACTCGTCTCTACTCGCTCCTTCCTAACATGTTCATGCACGCTCTTAACCCTCCCCCTCCCTCCAACCTTTCCTAGGACGACCCCTACCCCGTCTTCTCTCCATTACAGATTTATATGCCCTGCAAGTCATCCTGTTTTGTTCCAACCTCTCTAAATGTCCAAACCACCTCAACAATCCTTCCTCTGCCCTCTGGATAATACGTTTAGAAACCAAACTATGGATTCTCTGCTTTATATTCACACCACACATTAACCTCAGACACATCTTCACTGCCTTCTTCTTGTTGCAACCTTCCCCATCCATGCTTCACATCCATATTAAAGCGTTAGTACCACTATACTCTCGTACCTTAACCATTTTGCTTCAATGGATAATGTTCTTTGTCTCCACAGACTTCTCAGTGTCCACTCACCTTTTCTCTCTCATCAATTCTATGGTTCACCTCATCTTCCATAGACCCATCTGCTGACAAGTCCACTCCCAAATATCTGACACATTCACTTCCTCCATACTCCCTCCCAAGGGTACTATTGGCATCAGATTCGTGAGTGATGTGGTATTCACCTGGTAGTGTCACGTCGGGTCAATTTTTGTGGTGTATTATATCCGTAAATAAGAAGTTTATTGCATAATCTCCTTCACTGTGTTCCTTAAGAATATTATTAAGAAATAAAGAAAACATTTGGAATTTATTTTTTATATATTATAGTTAACTTGCTAATTAGTAAATCACACACACACACACACACACACACACACACACACACACACACACACACACACACACACACACAACACACACACACACACACACACACACACACACACACACACACATCACACACACACACACACACACACACACACACACACACAGTAGGGACGCCGTGCCAGTCAGTCGCATCTTGTAGGGCTCCGTGAATATAAGTGTTTTTGAGGGCTACACAAGGGTACTACAGGGGTTATCAAGTGTGTCAGGGTAGTGAACAACCCTTGAAGTGATTTACGAGTTGCCCTGAGCCACATAAGTGTGGGAAGAGCCATAATTTTATAAGTGAACTAGAAATAAATATTTGGTGGCGGGGTCAGTGGGCCTAGTGTGCTCCAGGCGACGTTGCCACGTGTGTCACCCTAGATAATAAGTGAAATAAATATGTGACAAGTGAAAGAAATACAGTGAATAGGTTATATTATATATCGACAAGAAACGAAAGTGGATATACGCCAGAACATCACATTGAGTTGGACAATCTACAGGATACTACACGCTGGCCAAGCTGCATCGCATCGCAAGTATTCACCTATGCGTGGTTTCGGGGTGTCGGGAGTAAGATCAATTACCTAACCGCTAAGCTGTTTGTGAACGGTCAACTCTCATAGTAAGATAAGGAATAGGATATCAAGTACTCAGTAACAAATAGCAATTGGTAATTTCTAGTAGAAAAGGGCGAGCAGACAGGTGAATCATAGAATACATTAACTGGTAGATCAGGTGTGTCAGGTCAGGCCAGGTAGAGGAGCACTGTAGACTACGTGTTACTCGCAGACCTCACATACCACTCATACACCATAACACAATTTCACCACTACTTTTCACACAATAAATCCACACACATATAGTTCCACACACACACACACAACACACACACACACACACACACACACACACACACACACACACACACACACACACACACACACACACACACACACACACACACCTGGACAGGCTGCAAGCCTGGTCCAGTAACTGGCTCCTTGAATTTAACCCTGCCAAATGTAAAGTCATGAATATCGGGGAAGGGCAAAGAAGACCGCAGACAGAGTATAGTCTAGGTGGCCAAAGACTGCAAACCTCACTCAAAGAAAAAAATCTTGGGGTGAGTATAATACCGAGCACATCTCCTGAGGCACACATCAATCAGATAACTGCTGCAGCATACGGGCGGCTGGCAAACCTAAGAATAGCGTTCCAATACCTCACTAAGGAATCATTCAAGACTCTGTATACCATATACGTCAGGCCCATACTGGAGTATGCAGCACCAGTTTGGAACCCACACCTGGTCAAGCACGTCAAGAAATTAGAGAAAGTGCAAAGGTTTGCAACAAGACTAGTCCCAGAGCTAAGGGAATTGTC
>WNWK01011174.1:0-65925 GCA_009830355.1 Cherax destructor
CCCCCGGGAGACCGGAGAGGGATTGGGACATCCCCAGGCGATCCAGATTCCACGGCAAACTACACCACTGCCAAGAACCTAAACGGAATGGGAATGGACCACGGTACCCTTCCCCCTACCTAGGAACTAGAATGCCTGTGGAGAGAAGCTCCCAGGGTAAAAATGGGAAGGAAATAAGGGAGGGATGAGGAGGAAAGGGAAAAGGGAGGATGGGGAAGATGGGAAAAGGGAGGGGGGATTAGGGGGTAATTATTAGGTTCGGTCTGAGGAAGAAGACCAAAAGGTCCAATTCCTCAGACCGATAGCCTCTTTACATTGTCAAGGAGCCCCCCTTAAAGAGGCCAGCATCAAGGAACCTCCCTTGATGGGACACTCCTACAAGAACTTTCCTTGTGAATTCCAGTTTCTACAGGTGGGTATTAGCCATAACTAAGTGCTAAACCTACAAGGGTTACACAGCCCTGCAGAAATTTAGCACAGGCCCTACCAAGGAGAAATCTGATTCAGTTTTGTGGATCAAAGAGCCCCTCACCAGCATCAATGACCCCCCCCCCATCACTCAGGAATTAACATCCAGAATACAGTGGTACCTCGAGTTACGATGGTCCCCAAAATCGCCCTTTTATGCAAGTTTATTTTTTTAAATGCTTTTGTAGGTATATTTTTGGGGGTGTAAAAGGACTAGTCTATTTTACATTATTCCTTATGGGGATAAATTCGTTTGGTAATGGCACTTGAACAGCATTCTCGAACGAAAAAATATCATAACTCGAGGTACCACTGTACAATGGTAATGTGTTAAACTGAAAAATTTGCATGGGCAATTTTTTTTAATAGCTTTATCTCATTCTTACACAGTACAGAAAAACTAGAATGTGCCAAAGGACTTTCTAAATTATACAAGACTTTTATTTATTTTATATTTCATACAAGTGACAATACTAGATTACGGCAAACAAAGGAAATTCTATAACGCAATACAAGGTTCTCTTGAGAAAATTCTACACCCTAAACCAGGAGCGGCTATATATCAGACTTAGGTAATACGTCCAGAGGTGTCAGTGTTGAGACTACTGACAGTGTTACCGTCGGGTTATAAATTTAGTTCGTCTATTTCCCTGTTTGTCATATATGATTATAATAGCCAAGAATATGCATATACTTTAAAAAGGTATTTACACGGAGGGGAAAAATATTTTAACTAGTATACAGAATAAAGAAAAATCATATACACAAAATAAGCCATTTATGAAAGCTACAATCCATTCCAGAGGCATTGTTACCTTCTAGTAGCAATATGCCTATACACCTTAGTTGATAAGCAAGACATGGGCAAATGTTGGGTATATTTCAAAATGTTTTGCTTACATAGTAGGCATCTTCAATTGAAGGCAGGAGGAGGAGGCAGCAGAAACAGAGCTAAGACGACTTATCAGTCCATCACCCTCAAAGATGTAGTTTTCAGGTGGTCAGTCCCTCGGCCTGAAGAAGAGTTCTGTTCCATAGTCAGGGACAATGTTCCAGACTACAGAGCAGAAATCCTCCAGGCTGATGGACTGATCACCTCAAAACAGTCTTCAAGGGTGATGGACTAATGACAGTCTTATCTCTACAGCTCCTGTTGCCGCTTCCTGTATTCGACTGAAGAAGTCGACCGTGTAGGGGCAAAGTTTTGAAATAAAAATACCTAACAGTTGCACATTTGCCTTACTTATCAACTTGTCAGTATTGTATACCATTATAATATTCACCTTAGGAGTTATCTTCTCACAGCTTTTAGTTACAAAAAACTAAAGCAGTAGATAATTAAACTAATGACTAAGAAACTGATAAAATACATCCTTCAAGGATTTGAAAAAGTTCCCTTCCATGAAATATAAGTGACTGCTCAGGCTTAAAACACATGTTCACCACAATTCAGTCAAGACCTTTAATTAAAGTGCATTTTTTTTTTGTGAGGAAATTTAGGAGCAATTCTTTAGCACCTCAGGGGGAAACTAATCCCCAACACCCAAAAACTGCACCAAGACACCCTGAAATGTGCAGCCAATGCAACCTAAATAAAAATAAATTCCAAGAGGGCTCCAAATTCTTCGCTTTCAGGACGTCATCCCACCACCTGCTCTCGTGATCAGTTTATGTCTCTCCAGCTAGCTCTCGCCTCGAGTGAGGAACTTCAGCACGCCCCTCCATATACACTCTCATCACTATAGGCTATATACAAGAAGAAGTCGTCTTCATGATGTTCCTGCGAAAAGAAATGGACATGATGTAAACAATGAAGATACAAGTAATAACCACTGCACTTTTCACCAAGAATTAAAACCTTCTGGCCTAAGTTGTTACCTGAGGATACAATTATAGTACAGTGGTACCTCGGGATACGAATAGCTCAAAACTCGAACAATTATGTAAGTATTTTTGTAAGTGCTTTTGTAAGCATATTTTTGGGAGTCTGAAACAGATTAATCTAATTTACATTCCTTATGGGAACAAATTCATTCGGTATCTGCACTCGAACAGCCTTCTGGAACAAATTAAGTTCGTATCCCAAGGTACCACTATTTTCAGCATGACAGGGGAGTGGGGTCCAAGAAGTCACCATTCATGAAATAAGGAAAAAATTCTATAAAACAGTTTCCGTCACTGGGTAATCTGAGAAAATGATATACTAGTACCTGTTACCATAATCACAGCCACTTCAATACATGCCAAACGGTAGAGTACAATGCAAGTTTCTAATTCGTAGCCAACAAGAGGTATTCACAAGCTATTGAATGGAAGCAAATAGCAGCCCCCCCCCCCCAAAAAAAAAAAAAAAAAATTACACCTACACATCCCAAAATATATCAAAACCTTAAAGGCATACTCCCAGCATACAACATTTGAAGCTAAGGGGCACTCTGGTTACTGAATGGAAACCAGTGTCGAACGTTAACTGCCACTCAGAAAAAAGGCTCTAAGGTAGGGTATATGAACTAAAATTGGGAATACAGTGGTACCTCGGTTTTAGTCGACAATTCATTCCAGAATGCTGTTCGAGCGCTGTTACCGAACGAATTTGTTCCCGTAAGAACAAATGTAAATTAGATTAGTCCGTTTCAGACCCCCAAAAATACACTTACAGAAGCACTTACATAATTGTTTGAGTTGGAAGCTGTACGAAAACCGAGGTACCACTGTAGTTTACAGAATATTGAATTTAGGGTGCCAGCACAGACCAGTGGTTATATAAACCCATTCAATTTACAGTAAACTTTTTTTTTTAATTTAAAACTAGGCAAGATGTTTAGTTAAAGCTTGGGAAGGAACAATACCCAGATGTTTGCAATACCAATATCCACCTTTAGGTTGATGCAGATACCCACCAATACAGATACAGTGGACCCTCGCTATTCGAACGGCTCAGCAATAGAACATATCGTCATTAGAACAAGAAAATCGATATCGACATGCGAACAAAATATCGCGATTCGAACAAGTGTGTCCGTGACCTCTCCACCCAGGCACGCTTGGGTGCCTCAGCGCGCAGACGTGGAGAGCCAGTCCCGCGCTGTTTACACTCAAGAGAACAATACCCTGCACGCTCATCCAGACATTTCACAATTATAATTGTTTGGAGTTTGTTCATTAAGTGCAACTGTGAAATAAGCTACCATGGGTCCCATGAAAGTTCCTAGTGGTACCCCTGGGATGAAAAGCGAGAGAAACACCATAGACACGAAGAAAGAAATAAAAAAAATACGAGAGTGGTATGCGAATGTCTGAGCTTGCCAGGATATATGGCAAAAACAGGTCAACTATTGCTTCTATCCTGCTTAAGAAGGAACAAATCAAGGAAGCTGATGTTGCAAAAGGTATTCTGTAGAGCCAAAAATAGACCACAAATAATCGAAGAGATTGAGAAGTTGTTGCTGGTGTGGATTAAGGATAAAGAGTTGGCGTGTGATAGTGTGTTGGAGTCAATCATTTGTGAAAACTCAAGAAGTTGCATGCCGATCTTGCAAAGAAAATACCTGCAACCAGTGTTGATTGTAGTGGTAGTGAATTTAAAGCCAGCAAAGGCTGGTTTGAGATTTAAAAAGTGTAGTGGCATACATAATGTGGTAAGGCATGGTGAGGCTGCCAGTTCAAACATGCAGCTGAAATTCATAAACTAGTTTCAGGACTATGTAAAGACTGAAAAATTTAAATCCGAACAAGTGTTCAATTGTGACGAGCTGTATAACCCTTGTGGTTTAGCACTTCTTTTGATTATATAATAATAATAATAATTATAATTGTGACAAAACAGGCCTGTTTTGGAAGAAAATGCCCAACAGGACCTACATTACTCAGGAGGAAAAGGCACTGCCAGGACACAAGCCTATGAAAGACAGGCTAACTCATGTTGTGTAGTAATGCTACTTGGAATTTTAAATTGAAGCCTTTACTGGTGTATCACTCAGAAAATCCCAGTGTTTTCAAGAAACACAATGTCGTCAAAAATAGATTGCGTGTCTTGAGGAGATCTAGTCAGAATGCATAGGTCACAAAGAAAACTTTTCGGTGAGTGGATCCATGAAGTGTTTGGCCCCAGTGTGAAAAAATACCTACAGGAAAAGGGTTTGGACCCCAAGTGCCTCCTGTTACTGGACAATGCTCCTTCACATCCTCAAAACATGGAAGACCTACTGTGTAAAGACTTCAGATTTATAAAACTGAAGTTCTTGCCTCCTAACACCACTCCTCTCCTCCAGCCCATGGACCAGCAGGTCATCTGTAACTTCAAAAAACTCTACACAAAAGAAGTGCTTCGAAGTGACCTCAGACACTGAATTGACCCTTAGTGTTCTGGAAGAATCACTTCAATATCTACAACTGCATAGGCCTTATAGGTAAGGTTTGGGAGGGAGTGACATCCAGGACTTTGAACTCTGCTTGGAAACCATTGTGGCCAGGTTGTGTCCAACAAGAGGGATTTTGAAGGGTTTGAGGCTGACCCTGACCCTGTTGTGGAAGGTATTGTGGCACTGAGCAAGTCCCTGGGTTTGGAAGTGAGTGGCAAGGAACTGGAAGAACATAAGACCAGATTTGAGGCTATTGATTCACGGGAGGAGGAGGAAGCGGGAGTTAAGGAGGTGCCTTCTACAGAGATTAAGGAGATTTGTTCAAAGTGGAATGATGTTCAAAGGTTTGTGGAGAAATACCACCCTGAGCAAGCTCAAACAAGCCATAACAGCAGCATGTTCAGTGACCAAACAATGTCCTACTTCAGGAACATGTTAACCCTTTCAGGGTTTTTGACGTACTAGTACGTCTTACGCACCAGGTTGTTTGACGTATACTAGTACAGTGGAACCCCAGTTAACGAACACCCCGGAAATCGTGTAATTATGTAAGTATAATATTGTAAGTGCTTGTGGAAGTGTATTTTTGGGGGTCTGAAATAGACTAACCTAAATGACATTTTTTCTTAAGGAAGTAAATTCGTTCGGTAATGGCACTTGAGCAGGCTTCTGCAATGATTTTTTTTTTCGTTAACCGGGGTTCCACTGTACTCCTAAATTCTAGTGCCCTCAAATCAAGCAAACAGGCTGGTAGGCCTAGATGTGAGAGAATGGGTCTGTGCAGTCAGTGTGCACAGTATAAAAAAAAATCCTGCAGTACACTGTGCATAACGAGGAAAAAAACTCCGACCATGTTTTTGGTTTAAAACAGCGACTTTGCAGTCTATTTTAGTATGGTATTTATGGTTGTATTCTCATTTTCTTGGTCTCATTTGATAGAATGGAAGATATATTAGAGAAATAGATAATTTTGATTGGTTTCTCGTAAGGACCTAGAAATTGAGCGCAAAATAGCTAAAATATTCAATTTTTGCCGATGTTCAAGAGTAAACAAATCACACCACGCGCCCAATACACATCAACTGCCGAGTCTAATATTCTTGCACAAGTGTGCTATTATTTATATTGTTTTTACAATGATGCAGTAGTATACATAACAGAAAATCTATTTTTTTGTGAGAACAATAATTCAAAATGGAAAGCAAAAGTAATACAAGAGATGCCTGGAGACATGACTAATGAACAGATAAAATGTTTTAGTGCCAGGAATGTGTCTTGTTTATTCTGGACCCTATTTTGAAATTGGCATCTTGAAATTTGTGTGAAATTGGCCAAATTGCCAATTTTTTTTTTTTTCCGAAAATGTTTCGACCCTGAAAACGAGTTAAGATCGGGGGTCTTGACCCTGAAAGGGTTAAAAAGGCGCCAGAAACAGAGGACTGTGGACAGTTATTTTGTCCAAAGTGTCCAGTGACTCAAGCTGGTCCTAGTGGGATTAAAAGACCAAAAAGAGAAGAAACCCCAGATAGGGCTTTGATACCTGAAGGCCTTTTGGAGGGGGATTCCCCTTCAAAACACTAACCTCTCCCTCCCTCCTCCCTATCTTCCATATGCCATCATCAATCTTCAATAAAGGTAAGAAAAAATACGTGCATTTATTTACTAATATTAGTATGTAATTCTTTTGTGCATGTAGAAATATAATTAATTTCATTAAAATATATTATTTTTTAATATTTTTTGGTTTCTGGAATGGATTAATCGTATTTCCATTATTTATGGGAAATATTAAATTGCCTTTCGAACATTTCATGTTAAGAACAAGCTCCTGGAACGGATTATGTTCGAATAGCGAGGGTCCACTGTACCATTAAAATTAGCCGGTACTCTCCTACACAGATACTCTTGAATGAGGACATTTGCTCAGGTGTGAGCTGATAAACATGGGTAGAATATCCAGTGTATTTTACGGCATTTTGTATGAACACTTTCAAGGAACTTTTCTTCAAAGTTAAAGAATATTTTTTTTTATTAACACGTCAGCCGTTTCACACACACACAGTAATTTATAAAGAGGTTACTAGCTCATTGCTCCCAGCATTTTAGTTGCCTCTTATAACATGCTTTATTATGGAGGAAAGATTCTTTTCCATTTCCCCATGGAGGTGAAAGGAAATTGGTAAGAACTACAGTGGACCCCCGGATTTAGTCATTAATTCGTTCCAGAAGGCTGTTCAAGTGCCGTTACCGAACAAGTTTTTTCCCTTAAGGAATAATGTAAATTAGATTAGTCCTTTTAGACCCGCAAAAATACACTTACAAAAATACTTACATAATTGTTCGAGTTTGGAGCAGTACAAAATCCGGGGGTCCACTGTATTTTTAAAATAGAAATTCAGATCGTTGTGTATACATGTGTGTATATGTAGTGTATCTAAGTGTAAGCAAAAGTAGCAAGATTTACCTGGTTTCTTGCAAGTTTACAAGAAAGGAAATACCAGCAATCCTACCAGTGTAAAACAATTACAGGTTTCTGTTGAACACACATTAGACACTATGGTAGTACTGTCGGGTGGGTACTTAAGGAGATACAGTGGTAACCAGAGTTCCAAACTTTCTTTGTTCCAGAAGGCTGTTCAAGTGCAGTTACCAAACGAATTTGTTCCCACAAGGAGTAATGTAAATTAGTTTAAGTCTGTTTCAGACCCCTAAAAATACATTCACAAAAGCACACTTACATAATTGGTCAAGTTGGGAGCAGTTCAAAACTCTGGGTACCACTGTACTGGAGTAAGGAATACACTCGTTGGATGGTTTGGAGTCGTAGAATATGAGTCTCTTGAGGGGACTCAGAGCCCAGGCCTGCCTTGTCTAGTCTTCGGCTAGTGGGAAGTGAGAGGGATGCCTCTCGCTAGCAGCTCATAAGTGAGGGGCTCTTGACATCACACTTAGCTAGGGAGCCTATCTATAAAACAGCTGGGATTATCGAAGTATACTACACAAGTATTCAGTGACACTCCTGACAGTACCTCCCTGAGTGGTTGCTGTCTACCAACCAACAACCATCAAGTTTAAAAACAATGAAGTAGACTAAGTTCCCACTAAAGGATGTGTAGACTTGCCATTCATTGTAGCTATATAATAACCATGTGTTGACAAGTTATATCCTAATAAACTTATTAACTACCTTCAGACTGTAAACCAACCATCCTCCCATTAATATACAACAAATTAACTACAGTATACTTTAGGTCTGACACCAGAAGGCTGTGGGTCAATGGCCATCAACTTAAAAAAAGAGCTGACTTCAAAATCTAAATTCCCAAAGGTAAACACTATCTTTTCCCAAATTGAGTATGAGTGTCCATACAAATGGAGACCAGCAGCCTGTTAACATGGCCAATGATGGGTCACACTAGGTTATCATTTTATTCTGCATTTATAAAAAGCCAACATGGATATAAAATAGCTATATTTTTTCTCTCCGGGTTCATGATTGAAGAATCAACACAGATTAGTGGAAGAAAAAATGCAGTCATTTAGAAATGGCAAATGGGACAAACTGCAGTTTCTGCACTATGTTCATTAGTTATGTTTCCAGGCTTTACACATTAATTCCATTTGTATTTTTTTATTCAAAGAATTTTTATTCCAAAGAATGGTTGGAGGGAGGGGGTAAAAGTGGTTTTGTGTGCGAGGGGCTTGGACTTCCAGCAAGCATGCTGGAGCATGTTAGGTAGGAGCGAATGAAGATAAATGGTTTTTATGACTTTACGTGCAGTTGGAGTGTGAGCAAGGTAATATTTATGAAGGGATTCAGGGAAACCGGCAAGCCGGACTTGAGTCCTGGAGATGGGAAGTACAGTGTCTGCACACTGAAGGAGGGGTTAATGTTGCAGTTTTATAATTGTAATGTAAGCGCGCCTCTGACAAGACAGTGATGGAGTGAATGATGGTGAAACTTTCTTTTTCGGGCCACTACCTTGGTGGGAAATGGCCGATGTGTTAAAAAAAAAAGATTTACTGTTATGCAATATTGTAGTAATTTTCTAACTATCAGCACATTCATGAACACACATTAGATCCACCAGGTAGACATGTATTAGACAAGTGATGCAATTTGTTTACTCTTTAATAGCTGAAAAAAAAATATATATTTCCACTACTTTGAGCTCGATTTCAAGCTATTTTCGGTCCTGAAACTAATCAAAATAATCTTTCTGTAATATATCTTCCATTCTATCAACAGACCAAGAAACCGAGAATACAACCATAAAAATCACATGAAGATACACTGCAAACTTGCAGTTATAAACCACAAATAGTTTTTTTTTTTCAAGTGTGCACTGCACTTACTGCATTGACCCAGTCTCGCATATCTAGGCCCAAATTCACTGCTCACAGCTTATCCGAGTGAGCCAAGTTCACGGTGTAGTACTATGGCACGGCCAGTGAAGTGGTTAAAATATTGGTAGACAATCAGAATGAGTCTCGAAAGTAATGAAGTACTGAACTTCAGGAGTTTAACAACTGACAAAGACCCCTTTATTCAGCACCAACAGATTCTGAAAACTCGTACTGTAATATATAATTTTGTTTTTATCACACTGGCCATTTTCCAGAGGTAGGAAGACACTGAAAAACACTTTCACCATCATTCACATCATCACTATCTTGCCAAAGACATGCTAATACTACATTTCATATGTCCCTCCAAACTGCAAATATCTCCACCCAACCTTCTGAGTTAAGGCACTGTATTCCCCACCTCCAGGACTCAAGTCATGCTAACCAGTTTCCCTAAATAACTTCACAAAATTTCAACTTGCTCGCAAACATTAAATTGATCTAAATAACTGTTATGAACACAAACTTGGTTATTTTTAATTCATTCCTGTAGATATAGACAATACAGTATTGTCAGAACGATTAAAAGTTCAGGAGAGTTAACCCCTTGCAGGGTGGGTCCCAATGTACTACAGCTTTGAAGCCCAGGTCATTCCAGTTCTACGTGATGAGCTCAGCTCGCTCGGATAAGCTGTGAGCGGTAAATTTGGGCCAAGATATGAGAGAATGGGTCTATGTGGTAAGTATGCATCATAAATCCTGCAAAAAGCAGTGCAAAATGGGAAAAAACTGTGGCAGTGTTTGATTTAAAACTGCGACTTTGCAGTGTATTTTCGTCTGGTTTTTATGGGTGTATTCTTTAACTTGTTTGATAGAATGGAAGATACATTACAGACAGATGAATTTTATTGGTATGACTGAAAATAGCTTGAAATTGAGGTAAAAGTAGCAGTCTTTACAACAGTAAAAAAAATTTGAATAAAAATTCAAAATGGAAAGCAAGTGTAATATCAGAGAGGCCTGGGGGATGTAACTAATTAACAGATTTTTTAAGTGCCAGGAATGTTTACATTAATTTATTCTGGACCCTATTTTTAAACTGGCAATTTTTTAATTGTGTGAAGGCCAAAATACCAATTTCCAATCACTCCCAGGTAACTGAAACAGGTAAATGGGCAGTTTCTTGTACTCAATTGTTAGAACAGAAGGAATACTAGCGAAATAGGTACGAGTTTGGTCAATTGGAACAATGGAATATGACTAAAATAAAAGCTCAAAGTGGGTGAAATTCCTGATGTGTAAATATCGCCGAGACCTCTAACTTTGCGAGAGTAAAATTCTAAATTTTCCATTAAATTTCGTACTTTTGGTTTCATTACCTTTAGAAAAAGACTTTAGATAAGAAAAAAAAAAAATTTCATGGAACCTCAGTTGTCAACAATTCGTTCCAATGTCTGTTCGACAACCAAATAAATTTTTCCCATAGAAAATAAGGTAAATAGAATAAATCTGTTCCAGACCCTCACTTTGCGACTTGCTAGTTTACTGATGACTGACTTACGACAGGCTCTCTGACCAGTATGCATACCTAAATAATGTATATTAGAGTCGATTTCCTCTATTCTGTTTATTACAATATACAATACAATACTGTATAAACATTTAAAAATATATACTAAAAATGTTTATAAATGGTGCAAAGGTGACATTTAAACCATATCAAAAGATTTTTTATTTTTTTTTATTAACAAATTGGCCGTTTCCCACCAAAGCAGGGTGGCCCGAAAAAGAAAAACTTTCATCATTCACTCCATCACTGTCTTGCCAGAGGCATGCTTACACTACAGTTATAAAACTGCAATATTAACACCCCTCCTTCAGAGTACAGACACTGTACTTCCCAACTCCAGGACTCAAGTCCGGCCTGCCGGTTTCCCTGAATCCCTTCATAAATGTTACCTTGCTTAACACTCCAACAGCACATCAACTTCTAAAAAATATTTGTCTCCATTTGCTCCTATGTAACACACTCACATGATTGCTGGAAGTCCAAAAGATGGTTGACAAACCCACTACCATTATAGTATGCTCCTCGCATGGTGACGAATTCGTTTAGTTATGTGGTTTTAGGAACGGAACTTTACATTAACCCTTTCGCGTAAATTCTAGCGGCTTCAAATTAAGCGGGGAAACAGCTGGTAGGCCTAGGGATGAAAGAATGGGTCTGCACGGTCAGTGCACACAGTAGGAAAAAAAATCAGGCACCCAGTGGTGCATTGTGGGAACACCATTTCAGTACACCTTCTCCACCATGCCTCACAGCAAGAAACACCTTACTCCTCGGCGAATTGGGACACTTAATCAGTGACAGTTCTAACAGTGATGGGGGGTCAGTGAAGGTGACTTTCAAGGTTTTGAGGTGGTTGTGACCGAAACTAGTGACCATAATACCGGTATAAGCGAGGAAAACCCCAGACGACCCACAGCCGTCCACCTCTGGTGCTGTGGCGTCTTGTTCACGTCCAGTTGTACCAGAACGAAGGCAGAAACTCCTATTTACTCATATCCCAGACTCAGATGTGAGCAATGGTGATGAGTGACTACGAACTCCAAGCCCTTCGAAATAGTTCCAGTAGCGCGAGTGAAGGGGAATATTCACCAGTGAAGCGTCAGTATATACGACGGTATATGCGCTCTAGTAGTGTGCCATATGCTCTTCCAAGGGTTAGGAGTACATCTCTTGAGTACATCCCGTGGGCGTACAACCGGAAGTGATAGTGAAAATGATGATAGCATTGCAATTGGTATGAGAAATGTGCATGCAACTGGTGGTGGTGGTGGTCCACACACGAGGCACCAGCAGTGGACCATGCTGGCACCCACGCTGCGAGTCAGCTCAGTTACAACAAAGGCAACCCTCACCCACCCACCAACCCCCACAATTACAACCTCCACAACCACCTGTAAATATCCAGTACCCACCAGCAGACCGAACCTGGGATTGGCAGGAAGCTGCAAATTTTATTCCCAATCCCCATCAGTTTGATGAAAGTCACAGTGGATTACGCCCATCTTGTCCACTTGGGAACAATGCCACTGAACTGGTATCTTTCCAGTTATTCTTTGACGAACCCCTGATGGACATTATCAGGGAAAGCAACAGATACTTCGATTACACAATGGCAAACACTATTTTCACCAAAATCACGTCTACACCAGTGGAAGGAGACAACTGTGGCTGAGATGTATCTTTTCTTTGCCACAATAATGCTTATGCCACATGTGTATAAGCACCGTATCAAATCATATTGGTCAACAGATATTGATTGCAACACCAGCTTTCAGTGATATTATACCAGTGAATCTGTTTGTGCTACTTCTACGCATGTTACATTTTTCAGACAAAACCAGGCCTGACAGAACCGACAGGTTATATAAGATTAGGAATGTGTTTCTGTATCTGAAAGAGAAATTCAATATGTATTTTTATCCCTTCAGGAAGCTTGTTATTGACGAGTCACTGATTCTGTTCAAAGGTAGACTGTCATTCAAGCAGTATATACCAAGCAAAAGGAAACGCTTTGGTATAAAGTTGTTTGTGCTTTGTGATTGCTACAGTGGTCTTGTACTGGATATTATTGTGTACATTGGAAGTAATACATTGAAAGATACCAGGAAGTTACTGGGTAACTCTGGTGATGTGGTTAGAACAATGATGGAACCATATCTTGGCAAGGGGCATATATTATATACTGATAACTGGTACACAAGCCCCTCCCTCACTGATTTTTTGCGAGTGAACATGACAGATGTGTGCGGAACAGTTCATGCAAATCTTAAGCATATGCCTAGGTTCAATGCAGGCACTCGTAGAGGTGAGGTGCAGGCATTTGCTGCCAATGATATCATGGCATTTCGGTGGCATGACAAACGAGATTGTCACACTAGTCATCAATTCACCCTAATGAAATGGCAGACAGTGGCAAGGTGAATAGAGACCGATGAACCCATTCTAAAACCTGCAGCTGTGATGGACTACACACTCAATATGTGTTCGTGGACAAATGTGATATGCAGATTGGGATTGCTGATTATGTTAGAAAGTTATAAGTGGTACATAAAACACTTTTTCACATTCTGGACATTTCCATGCTCAATGCTTATAATGTTTAAGTTGAAGACCACAAACAAACCACAATATGGCAAATTTTGTTTGTCTGTCATCAGGGAAATAATCACCAAGTACCAAGAAACACCACCTGCAATAGAAAACCGCCCACGAAATTCCCAACAACTACCCTCTCGTCTGAGGCATGGTGAACACTTCCTAACAAAACTGCCTGCTACTGCTTGCAAGAAAAAGGCTCAGAAGAGGTGTTATGTCTGTGCACATACAAAAAGATGCCCACAGCAACACAAAGACACTCGATGTGTGTAGAATGTGAAACACCACTGTGCATGGAACCATGTTTCACAGGCTGCAGAACTTCTAGAAACATGTGCAGTGACTCGATGTGTATATATATGAGTGAACAATAGTTATAAACATAATTTTACATTGTACATTGTTGTAAATATGTTTTGTAAACAAACTAGTGATAAACTTTATGGCATTATTATATAAGAATTAGCGAGTGAATATTTGAAAAACAGCACTTATATTGGTCTCAGTCCATAAAAGTTATTTGAAAAAAAAAATAAATAAATAAAATCGATAAGAAAACTTTCAAGAAACAAAAAAAAATTACCGGCCAACCGGAAGTCACCGATGTTGCTGTCATCGGTTCATTTTGGGTCAACTTGAAGCCTCCATATCTCCGTAAGTATTAATTGCAATTTTTTTTTTTAGCTATTTAGATTTAGGAAAAAAAAACTATCATTTCATAAGATAAAATAATTTTTTTTCCCCGAATATTTTTCGACCCCAGGAACACGTTTCCGAGAAGGCCTGTCGACCCCAAAGGGTTAAGTGAGGAGAGGCCGTATAAAAATTTATTAACCCTTTGACTGTTTTGGTCGTATATATACGTCTTACGAGCCACTGTTTCACGCATAAATTCTAGCTGCCTCAAATCAAGTGGGAGAAAGCTGGTAGGCCCACATGTGAGAGAATGGGTCGGGGAGCCAGTGGTGCATTGTGGGAACGCCATTTCAGTAGTCCTAGTTCAGCATGTCTAGGGGTAAGAAATATCTGACTCCAGGTGAATCTGGGACTCTCCTCTTCCCAAGTGATAGCTCTAACACAGATGGAAGTGTCTGAAGATTAATTTCATGGTTTTGAGGAGTTTGTGACAGAAAGCAATGCCCAGGATACTAGAAGGAAGAAAAATGAATGAAAGAAAATAAGTGAGTAGGTAAGTAAGTAGGTAGGAAGGACTGTGGGGAAGAAGAGCCTGGGACCCCATGGGTGTTGACAAGGCAGTGAGGGTGGTGAGTGATGTTATAATATGTCAGTTTGACAGCAGCTGCACCCTGACTCAGCATATTTACAAGTCCACACACACAACAACCAGCTTCCAGAAGCTAAATATCAGTTCTATGAAGTGTCCAGTGACTATATATGTGTATAGTATATAGAAACCAGAAGGAAGAAAGAAGGAGATGAAAGGAAGGAAGGATGAGATGAAAGGAAGGAGGGAATGTAGGAAGGAATGTAGGAAGGAAGGAAGGAAGGAAGGTAGGACGGAATGATGACCAAGACACAACCAGCTTCCAGAAGCTTATAGCAGTTCTAGGCACGTGTCCAGTGACTGTATATATAGAAACCAGAAGGAAGAAAGGAAGGACGAGATGAAAGGTAATAAGGAAGGTAGGTAGGTAGGAAGGACTGTGGGGAAGAAGAGCATGGGACCCCATGGGTGTTGACAAGGCAGTGTGGTTGGCGAGTGATGGTATAATAGTACAGTGGTACCTCTGTTAACGATGGTCCCCAAACTCGCCCTTTTATGCAAGTTTATTTTTTTAAATGCTTTTGCAAGTGTATTTTTGGGGATCTAAAAGGACTAGTCTATTTTACATTATTCCTTATGGGGATAAATTCGTTTGGTAATGGCACTTGAACAGCATTCTGGAACGAAAAAATATCGTTAACCAAGGTACCACTGTCATTTTGACAGCAGCCGCACCCTGACTCAGCATATTTAAAAGTCCACACACTTGCAACAACCAGCTTCCAGAAGCTAAATATCAGTTCTATGAAGTGTCCAGTGACTTGACTGACTGACTTACTGAATGACATGGGCTGACTTGCTGAATGACTTGACTGACTTGCTGAATGACTTGACTGACTTGCTGAATGACTTGACTGACTTGCTGAATGACTTGACTGACTTGCTGAATGACTTGACTGACTTGCTGAATGACTTGACTGACTTGCTGAATGACTTGACTGACTTGCTGAATGACTTGACTGACTTGCTGAATGACTTGACTGACTTGCTGAATGACTTGACTGACTTGCTGAATGACTTGACTGACTTGCTGAATGACTTGACTGACTTGCTGAATGACTTGACTGACTTGCTGAATGACTTGACTGACTTGCTGAATGACTTGACTGACTTGCTGAATGACTTGACTGACTTACTGAATGACTTGACTGACTTACTGAATGACTTGACTGACTTACTGAATGACTTGACTGACTTACTGAATGACTTGACTGACTTACTGAATGACTTGACTGACTTACTGAATGACTTGACTGACTTACTGAATGACTTGACTGACTTACTGAATGACTTGACTGACTTACTGAATGACTTTATTAAAGTTAGAGACACTCAGTACAACCATCGACTTCAGTTCCAGAATCTCTACCATCCACCTCAGCCCAGTAGGGCCACAGCACAACTCTCCACTCTCTTCACAATCATCCACAATCATCCACAAACATCAGCACCCACAATTTAAGGTAAATACTATTATTTCTGTTACATTTGTAGTCTTAAGCAGTAAAAACAACATAATACATCACGATAATGAACTACAATTACATATTCTCTTTTATATTTGTAAGATCTGTTGGTCTAAAAAAAACTTTTTTGGCTTTTTGGGGACTCTCAGGAACGTAACCCTATTTTTCCCATAAGTTCTTTTAATTATCTAACACGATTTTAGCTAACACAACGTTTTCAGGAACGTAACTACCGTGCTAAATGAGGGCCTACTGTATATAGAAACCAGAAGTAAGAAAGGAGATGAAAGGAAGGAATGTAGGAAGGCAGGTAGGTAGGAAGGCATGACGACCCAGAAACAACAACCAGATCCAGAAGCTAATAGCAATTCTATGAAGTGTCTAGTGATTATATATGCGTATATATAGAAACCAGAAGAAAGGAAGGACGAGGTGAAAGGAAGGAAGGAATGTTGGAAGGAAGGTAAGAAGGAATGTAGGAAGGAAGGAACGACGGAATGATGACCCCAGACAACAACCAGCTTCCAGAAGTTTATAGCAGTTCTAGGCACGTGTCCAGTGACTGTGTATATATATAGAAACCAAAGGGAAGAAAGGAAGGACGAGATAAAAGGTAGTAAGGAAGGTAGGTAGGTAAGAAGGAATGAATGACGACCCAGACGACCATCAACCTAGGGTAACTACCTAACACAACTGCCTGCTACTACTTTGAGGAAAACTGCTCACAAGAGGTGTTTTGTCTGTGCATATACAAAAAAAAACGCCCACAAAAATGCAGACTCGTTTTGTGTGAGGAATGTAAAACACCACTGTGCATAGAACCATGTTTCAAAGTTCCACAAGCTGCAGAACTTTATGAACATGTCCAGTGACTGTACATTTGTATATATATTATAGAACAATAGTAATAAAGAATTTTTTGTATTGTTGGTTTGTGTAAACAAGTTTTGTAAACAATATAATTATAATAATGTTTGTGTGGTTATTGTGTTGTATATGAGTGTATATATGTACATTGCACCTTACTTTGGTCTCACAGGCCACATAAGTACCACATAAGGTACCATTACGTTCGGTAATGGTACTTGAACAGGCTTCTGGGATGAAGTTTTTTCGTTAACCGAGGGTCCACTGTACTACATACAACTAAAAATAATAATAAAAAAGTACAGTAAATGAAAATTTAACTGCCTCTTACCTGTCAGAGGAGAGGTAATGGCATACTGGAAGAAGGTGGAGGAGAGATGGGAGGATGTTACTAGTACAGTGGACCCCTGACTTGCGGTCGGTCTGAGTATCGGTCAGTTCGAGTTTCAATTGCTTTTTTCGGTCCAATTTTTCCACGCCAACCAGTCATTTCCCTGACTATTGGTCTGGGTACCAGACCTGTCCGCCTGCCTGCGCTTGTCCCCCTCGCCGCCCAGGCGTCGTGAGCCCAGTCTAGCTTTGTTTGCCATTGAGAGAACATTACCCAGCATGCTCATTCAAACATTTCACAATAAATTTATCCTACACCCCCAGCCCCGTCCCACCCACCACGTTATAGTGAGCTAGGTTAGTGTAAATGGTTATAGTGAGCTAGGTTAGTGTAAATGATTATAGTGAGCTAGGTTAGTGTAAATGGTTATAGTGAGCTAGGTTAGTGTAAATGGTTATAGTGAGCTAGGTTAGTGTAAATGGTTATAGTGAGCTAGGTTAGTGTAAATGGTTATAGTGAGCTAGGTTAGTGTAAATGGTTATAGTGAGCTAGGTTAGTGTAAATGGTTATAGTGAGCTAGGTTAGTGTAAATGGTTATAGTGAGCTAGGTTAGTGTAAATGGTTATAGTGAGCTAGGTTAGTGTAAATGGTTATAGTGAGCTAGGTTAGTGTAAATGGTTATAGTGAGCTAGGTTAGTGTAAATGGTTATAGTGAGCTAGGTTAGTGTAAATGGTTATAGTGAGCTAGGTTAGTGTAAATGGTTATAGTGAGCTAGGTTAACGCAAATAAACCAAGTTGAAGTAATTACTGTATAGCATAAATAAATGAACGAATGACTTTTAGATGATAATGCTCTAGAACTCTAGATAAATAACAGAGACCTGGGAACCATCTAGACAACGGAGTTAAATTTCTTCACACCAAAAACCAACGTTTACTGCTAGTTTAGCGATTGTCACTGAAATAAGTCACCATGGGTCCAAAGAAGATTCCTAGTGGCACCCCTGTGGTAAAGAAAGTGAGGAACACCATCGAACTGAAGGAGATAGTAGAAAAATATGAGTGGCTTACGTGTGAGTGAGCTTGCCAGGATGTACAAGAAAAACCAATCTATCACCTCTATCCTGGCAAAGAGAAAAGAAATCAAGGAAACTAATGTTGCAAAAGGTGTTGACATGTTTGCCAAAAATAGACCACAAACAGTGGATGAGGTTCAGAAATTGTTGGCAGTGTGGATCAATGAAAAACAGATAATGGGTGATGTTTCCATGGCAATAATTTGTGAAAAGGCAAGGCAGCTGCATGCAGATCTTGTCAAGACAATGCCTGGAACCAGTGCTGATGCGAGTGATTTTAAAGCCAGCAAAGGCTGGTTTGACAGATTTAGGAAACATAGTGGCATACACAGTGTTGTAAGGCATGGTGAGGCAGCCAGTTCAGACAAACGTGCAGCTGAAAAGTTTGTGAGTGAATTTAAGGGGTTCATAGACACTGAAAAATTCAAACCCCCATCAAGTGTTTAACCCTTTCAGGGTTTTTGATGTATTAGTACGTCTTATGCACCAGGGTGTTTGACGTACTAGTACGCATAAATACTAGCGTCCTCAAATCAAGCAGAAAAAGGCTGGTAGGCCTCGATGTTAGAGTATGGGTCTGTGCAGTCAGTGTGCACAGTATAAAAAAAATCCTACAGCACAGTGCATAATGAGGAAAAAAAACTCCGACCATCTTTTTGATTTAAAACAGCGACTTTGCAGTCGCTTTTCCTATGGTATTTATGACTATTCTCAATTTTTTGGTCTCATTTGATAGAATGGAAGATATATTATAGAAATAGAGATAATTTTGATTGGTTTCATAATGACAAGTACCTTTAAATTGAGCACAAAGTAGCAAAAATGTTAGATTTTTGCCGATGTTAACCCTTTGGAGGGGTTGGTGCCGTACTAGTACGCCCAAATTCAAGCGGCCTCAATTTAAGCAGAAAAAGTCTGGTAGGCATACATATGAAAGAATGGGTCTGTGTGGTCAGTGTGCGCAGTATAAAAAAAATCCTGCAGTACACACTGCATAATGAGAAAAAAAACTGACTTTTTTCGATTAAAACAGCGACTTTGCAGTCGATTTTCGTATGGTATATATTGATGTATTCTCGTTTTCTTGGTCTCATTTGATAGAATTGAAGATATATTACAGAAATAGAGATGATTTTGATTGGTATGACAATGACAAGTACCTTGAAATTGAGCTCAAATTAGCGAAAATGTTCGATTTTTGACGATGTTCAAGAGTAAACAAATCACACCATGCCTCCAATACACATCAACTGACGAGTTTTATATTCATGCACAAGTGCTCTGATATTATTTGTACCATTTTTACAATGATGCAGTTTTATACATAACAGTAAATCTTCTATTTTTTGTGAGAATAAAAATTCAAAATGAAAAGCAAATGTAATGGAACAGGGGCCTGGAAACGTGACTAATGAACAGAGAACATGATATTTTAGTGCCAGGAATGTCTGCCTTGTTTATTCTGGACCCATTTTGAAATTGGCATCGTTTGAAATTTGTGTGAAATTGGAAAATTGCCATTTCCTGACCACTATTTTGGGTAGATGAAATTGGTAAATAGGCAATTTCTTGTACTCAAGCGATAGACAAAATGGAGTTCTATCGAAATAGCTATAGTTTTAGGAGACTGAAACATTGGAATTTGTCGAAAATAGGGCTCAAAGTGGGCAAAAATCGCCGATGCGTAAGTGTCATGGCTACCGCTAACTTCGCGAAAGCATAATTCCGTTAGTTTTCGATCAAATTTCATAATTTTGGTGGCGTTATGATCGGAAAAAGATTCTCTATCATTTCATAAGAAAAAATTAATTTTTTTTTTCCAAAAAATTTTCGACCCCAGGAACACTTTCCTGAGAAGGCCTGTCGACCCCCAAAGGGTTAAAGAGTAAACAAATCACACAAAACTTCCAATACGTCTAATATTCTTGCACAAGTGCACTGATATTATTTATAGTTTTTACAATAATGCAGTAGTATACATAACAGAAAATCTTCTAATTTTTGTGAATAAAAATTCAAAATGGAAAGCAAAAGTAATGTAAGATGCCTGGAGACATGACTAATGAACATATAAAATGTTATTTTAGTGCCAGGAATGTCTGTCTTGTTTATTCTAGACCCTATTTTGAAATTAGCATCTTTTGAAATGTGTGAAATTGGCCAAATTGCAAATTTTTGACCACTATTGGGTAGTTGAAATCGGTAAATTGGCAGTTTCTTGTACTGAATCAATAGAACAAATGAAATTCTAGCAAAATAACTAATTTTAGTAGACTTGACACACTGGAATTGGCCGAAAATATGGCTCAAAGTGGGCGAAAGCGCCGATGCGTAAATAATGTCGATACCGCTAAATTTGCGAAGCATAATTCCGTTAGTTTTTCACCAAATTTCATACTTTTGGTGTCCTTATGATTGGAAAAAGATTCTATTATTTCATAAGAAAATTTTTTTTTTTCCCACGAAAAATTTTCAACCCTGAGAACGAGTTAAGAATCAGGGTTCTCGACCCTGAAAGGGTTAATTGATTAAACAGGCCTGTTTTGGAAAAAAAGCCAAACAGGACCTACATTACTCAGGAGGAAAAGGCACTGCCAGGACACAAGCCTATGAAAGAGCCTAACTCATGTGTAGTAATGCTAGTGGGGATTTTAACACTTTGGGGGTCCAAGGGGTCTCTGAAACTCGTTCTCAGGGTCCACGAATTTAAAAAAAAAAATTATTTTTTCTTAAGGAATGATAGAGAATCTTTTTCCGATCATAACGCCACAAAAATTATGAAATTTGATCGAAAACTAACGGAATTATGCTTTCGCGAAGTTAGCGGTAGCCATGACACTTATGCATCGGTGATTTCGCCCACTTTGAGCCCTATTTTCGGCACATTCCAATGTTTCAGTCTACTAAAACTATAGCTATTTCGCTAGAACTCCATTTCTTCTATCGATTGAGTACAAGAAACCGCCTATTTACCAATTTCAACTACCCAAAATAGTGGTCAGAAAATGGCAATTTGGTCAATTTCACACAAATTTCAAATGATGCCAATTTCAAAATAGGGTCCATAATAAACAAGGCAGACATTCCTGGCACTAAAATAACATCTTTATTCATTAGTCACATCTCCAGGCCCCTCTTACATTACTTTTGCTTTCCATTTTGAATTTTTATTCTCACAAAAAAATAGAAGATTTACTGTTATGTATACAACTGCATCACTGTAAAAATGGTATAAATAATATCAGAGCACTTGTGCATGAATATTAGACTCGCCAGTTGATGTGTATTGGACGCATGGTGTGATTTGTTTACTCTTGAACATCGTCAAAAATCGAACATTTTCACTACTTTGAGCTCAATTTCAAGGTACTTTTTATTGTCAAACCAATCAAAATCATCTCTAATATATTTTCCATTCTATCAAATGAGACCAAGAAAACGAGAATACAACAATAAATACCATACGTAAATAGACTGCAAAGTCGCTGTTTTAAACCAAAAACACTGTCAGAGTTTTTCTTTCTTCATTATGCACTGTGTGGTGCAGGAATTTTTTTAAACTGCGCACACTGACCGCACAGACCCATTCTATCACATCTAGGCCTAACAGCCCGTTTCTGCTTGATTTGAGGGCGCTAGAAATTAGGCGTACTAGTACGTCAATAACCCCAGTGCGTACGACGTACTAGTACGACCAAAACCCCGAAAGGGTTAAAGTGAAGCCTTTACTGGTGTATCACTGAAAATCCCAGTGTTCAAGAAACACAATGTTAACAAGAAAAATTTGTTTTGGAAGGCTAACACCAAGGCATGGGTCACGAAGGCAATTTTCCTGGAATGACTCACTGGAGCGTTTGGCCCCAGTGTGAAAAAATACCTCCTGGAACAGAAATTGGGACTAAAGTGCCTCTTGGTACTGAACAATGCTCCTGCTCATCCTCACAACTTGGAAGACTATTTGTCCGAGAAATTCAGTTTTATAAAAGTGAAGTTCTTGCCTCCTAACACCACTCCTCTCATCCAGCCCATGGACCAGCAGGTCATTTCTAACTTCAAGAAACTGTACACAAAAGCAGTGTTTCAAAAGTGCTTTCAAGTGACCTCGGACACTTGAGTTGACCCTAAGAGTTCTGGAAAGATCACTTCGGAATCCTCCATTGCATAGGCCTTGGTAAGGCTTGGGAGGGAGTGACTTCCAGGACTTTGAACTCTGTTTGGAGACCACTGTGGCCAGATTGTGTTTAAAAGGGATTTTGAAGGATTTGAGGCTGACCCTGACGAACCTGTGCATGTTGTGGAAGATATTAGTGGCATTGGGCAAGTCCCTGGGGTTGGAGGTGAGTGGTGAGGATGTGGAAGAGTTGGTGGAGGAGCACAGGGTAGACCTAACCACTGAAGAGCTGCAAGAGCTTGATCTCCAACAGCATCAGATCACAGTAGAGGAAATTGATTCACAGGAGGATGGACAAGGTGAGGTAGTAACTTCTTCAGAGATTAAGGAAATTTGTTCTATGTGGACTAAGGTGCAGACATTTGTTGAAAAACACCACCCTGAGCAAGCTCAAATAAGCCATATCTGCAACATGTTCAGTGACAAAACCTTGTCCCACTTCAGGAAAATGTTAAGAGGCACCAGAAACAGAGCACTCTTGACCGTTATTTTTCTAGACAGAGGTCTAGTGACTCAAGCTGGTCCTAGTGGGATTAAAAGACAAAGGGAAGTAACCCCAGAGAGGGACTTGTTACCTGAAGTCCCTATGGAGGGGGATTTCCCTTCCCAACACTAAGCCGTCCCCCTGTCCTCCCTATCTTCCAGATGCCAGCAAGTCTCTTCAATAAAGGTAAGTAAATGTTATTTTAAATGTTTAATTATAAATTTATTACTATATAATAATTTTGTCTATGTAAAACTATAGTTAATCTTTACAAAATTAATTTTTTGTGAATATTTTTGGGTGTCTGAAACGGATTAATTGTATTTACATTATTTCTTATGGGAAATAAGGGTTCGACTTTCGAACAGTTCGAGTTAAGGTCTAGCTCCTGGAACGGATTATGACCAAAACTCGGGGGTCCACTGTACTTGGAAGTAAAGTCGCCTTCTAATAATGTCAGGCAACTCTCCTGGTGTTGTTTCTCTTTGTTTCTTTTCACCACTAACCTTCGTTCTGGCTCACTGGTTCTTTGTCTCGCTAAAAACCTGTCCAGTGAGGTTTCAGGTTCAGTTTTAACACTTGTTTGAACCAAGACATTACAGCATCATTGTACATGTTAGACTGACTGATGGCCACTGCTTTGTTTGGATGGTATTTTTCAGCAAACTCCTGCACTTCATGTCATTTAGCACACGTTTCCTCAACAAGGGCAATGGGTACATTATCCCGTCCCTCCTCTTCCTCTGATGACTGCTCCTCTGCTATAATCTGATACTGCTCCTTCTGAAGGTCTACAAGTTCTTCTGTGGCAAGTTCAGTTCTATGCTCCTCCACATCATATTCAGTCACCTCTAGGTCCAAGGTCTTTCTCAGGGAAAATATCCTTTACCAGTTCAGGCTCATCTGCAAAACCTTTAAAATCCCTGGCTGCCACAAAGTCAAACCACAATTTCTTCCATGCTGACTGCATGGTCCTGGAAGACATATCCCCCCAGGCTTTGTCTATATGCCTCCAGCAGTTGAGGATATTAAATGGTCCTTCCAGAACTACCTGAGGGTTAAATTTGTTTTTAAAGATGTCAAAGCACCTTTCAGAAAGTGCTTTGGTGTAGAGTTTCTTGAAGTTAGAAATGACCTGCTGGTCCATGTGCTGGATGAGAGGTATTAGGAGGCAAGAATTTCAGTTATAAAACTGACCTCCTCCAAAACTGATTTGTTTGACAAGTACAGTGGACCCTGGATTACATACTGCTCCAAACTAACAATTATGTAAGTGTATTTTTGAAAGTGCTTTTTTAAGTGTATTTTTGTGGGTCTAAAAGGACTAATCTAATTTACATTATTCCTTATGGGAACAAATTTGTTCGGTAACAGCACTTGAACAGCATTCTGGAACTAAATAATGACGTAATCCGGGGGTCCACTGTACTGAGTTCGACAACAGAGGTTCCACTGTATTTTAAATTCTCTGACCCTGAGAACAAGTTTCAGATCAGGGGTTCTAACCCTCAAAGGGTTAAGTTCAAACTATAACTATGTTCACATTTCATTTAAAGTTATAGGCTGTAAGCCACTGCAAATTTTAACTCTAGGGGAGAGTTCCCGAGGCTGAAAATAGATGGTGAAATCTAGCAATGGGATGATACCAAAATTTTTGCAGATACCTAGACTCCAATTTTAGTCTAATACCATTAATGTCAAAACTAGCAGATACCCCCTGAAAGAATCTTGGGCACACTGGTGCCAAACTCTTGACCCCATGATACAAGTGCCCAGCACCAACTAGGGACAAATCGCAGGTTTTTTTTTTTTCAACAAGTCGGCCGTCTCCCACCGAGGCAGGGTGACCCAAAAAAAAATCCCCAAAAAGAAAACTTTCATCATTCAACACTTTCACCACACTCTTACATAATCACTGTCGTTGCAGAGGAGCTCAGGTACGACAGCTGAGAATAGTCCCTCCCCGCTGTCACTATCCCAGACCCCTCTTTTAAAGCACAGGCATTGTACTTCCCATTTCCAGGACTCAAGTCCAACTAAATCAATTAACTGGTTTCCCTGAATCCCTTCACAAAATGTTACCCTGCTCTCACACCAACAGATCATCATGTCCCAAAAACCATTCGTCTCCATTCACTCCTATCTAACACGCTCACACATGCTTGCTGGAAGTCCAAGCCCCTCGCCCACAAAACCTCCTTTACCCCTTCCCTCCAACCTTTTCTAGGATGACCCCTACCCTGCCTTCCTTCCCCTACAAATTTATACGCTCTCCAAGTCATTCTACTTTGATCCATTCTCTCTAAATGACCAAACCACCTCAACCAACCCCTCTTCAGCCCTCTGACAAATACTTTTAGTAACTCCACACCACCTAATTTCCACATTCCGAATTTTCTGCATAATATTTACACCACACATTGCCCTTAGACAGGACATCTCCACTGCCTCCAGCCTTCTCCTCGCTGCAGCATTTGCAACCCATGCTTCACACACATCATATAAGAGTGTTGGTACCACTATACTTTCCTACATTCCCTTCTTTGCCTCCATGGATAACGTTTTTTGTCTCCACAGATACCTCAACTCACCACTCAATTATTTTCCTTCATCAATTCTATGGTTAACCTCATCCTTCATAAACCCATCCGCTGACACGTCAACTCCCAAATATCTGAAAACATTTACTTCTTCCATAATCCCTCTCTCCAATGTGATACCCAATTTTTCTTTATTTAAATCGTTTGATACCCTCATCACCTTACTCTTATCTATGTTCACTTTCAACTTTCTACCTTTACACACTCCCAAACTCATCCACTAACCTTTGCAACTTTTCTTTAGAATCTCCCATAAGCACAGTATTATAAGCAAAAAGTAACTGTCAACTCCCATTTTGCATTTAATTCTCCATAATTTTATCCCACCCCTCTCCAACACCCTAGCATTTACTTCTTTTTTAACCCCATCTATAAATATATTAAACAACCATGGTGACATTACACATCCCTGTCTAAGACCTACTTTTACCAGGAAGTAATCTCCCTCTCTCTACACACCCTAACCTGAGCCTCACTATCCTCATAAAAACTCTTTACAGCCTTCAGTAACTTACTACCTATTCCATACACTTGCAACATTTGCCACATTGCTCCCCTATCCACTATCATATGCCTTTTCTAAGTCCATAAATGCAATAAAAACTTCTCTACCTTTATCTAAATACTGTTCACATATATGCTTCACTGTAAACACTTGATCTACACATCCCCTACCCACTCTAAAGCCTCCTTGCTCATCTGCAATCCTACTCTCTGTCTTACCTCTAATTCTTTCAATAATAACCCTGCCATACACTTTACCTGGTATACTCAGTAAACTTATTCCCCTATAATTTTTACACTCTTTATCCCTTCCCTTTATATAAAGGAACTACAGTGGACTCTGTTAACGAAAAAACTTCATTCCAGAAGCCTGCTCAAGTGCCATTACCGAACGAATTTACTTCCTTAAGAAATAATGTCACGTAGGTTAGTCTATTTCAGACCCCCAAAAATACACTTCCACATGCACTTACAATATTATACTTGCATAATTGTACGATTTCCGGGGTATTCGTTAACCGAGGGTCCACTGTATACATGCTCTCTGCCAATCCCTAGGTACCTTCCCCTCTTTCATACATTTATTAAACAAAAATACCAACCACTCCAGCACTATATCCCCCCCGGCTTTTAACATTTCTGTCATGATCCCGTCAGTTCCAGCTGCTTTACCCCCTTTCATTCTACGTAATGCCTCACGCACCTCCCCCACACTCACATCCTGCTCTTCTTCACTCCTAAACGATGTTGTACCTCCCTGGCCAGTACATGAAATTACCGCCTCCCTTTTTTCATCGACATTCAAAAGTTCCTCAAAATATTCCCGCCATCTACCCAATACCTCCAGCTCCCCATCTACTAACTCCCCTACTCTGATTTTAACTGACAAATCCATTCGTTCCCTAGGCTTTCTTACCTTGTTTATCTCGCCAATTTTTTTTTTTTTTTTTCAGCAAAATTTCTTGACAGAGCCTCTCCCATTCTTTCATCCACTCTTTTGCACTCTCTTCACCTTTCTTTTACTCTCCATATACTCTGCTCTTCTATTAACACTTCTGTTTTGTAAAAACCTCTCATAAGCTACCTTTTTCTCTTTTATCACACCCTTTACTTCTTCATTCCACAACTCACTCCTCTTTCCTCCTGCACCCACCCTCCTATAACCACAAACTTCTGCCTAACATTCTAATACTGCATATTTAAAACTATCCCAACTCTCTTCAAACCCCCCACTACTCCTACTTGCACTAGCCCACCTTTCTGCCAATAGTTGCTTATATCTCACCCTAACTTCCTCCTCCCTTAGTTTATACACTTTTACCTCTCTCTTACTTGCTGTTGCCATTTTCTTTTTGTCCCATCTACCTTTTACTCTAACTGTAGCTACAACCAAATAATGATCTGATATCTGTTGCCCCTCTATAAACATGTACAGTGGACCCTCGGTTAACGAAATTAATCCGGTCCAGGAGCTATTACTTAATCTGAATCTTTCGTTATCTGAAACCTTATTTCCCATAAGAAATAATGTAAATACAATTAATTGTTCCACAAAAAAATAATCACTCAAAAAAAAACATAACATTTACTTACCTTTATTGAAGAGTTGCAAGCATCTGGAAGGTAGAGTTGCTAACAGGGGCAGGGTGTTAATGGTTGGAAGGGAAATCCCCTCAAAAGGACTTCAGGTAACAAGTCCCTCTCTGGGTTACTTCCCTTCTTTTTCTTTTAATGCATGAATGCTACCTCCCTCCATGAAGCTACACCCCTCCATGAAGCTACACTCCTCCATGAAGCTACACTCCCTC
Source organism: Cherax destructor (assembly GCA_009830355.1). Classification (NCBI taxonomy): domain Eukaryota; kingdom Metazoa; phylum Arthropoda; class Malacostraca; order Decapoda; family Parastacidae; genus Cherax; species Cherax destructor. The sequence continues at coordinate 27,935 of WNWK01011174.1, forward strand.
CATGAAGCTACACCCCTCCATGAACGCTACACCCCTCCATGAAGCTACACCCTCCATGAAGCTACACTCCCTCCATGAAGCTACACTCCCTCCATGAAGCTACACCCCTCCATGAAGCTACACCCCTCCATGAACGCTACACCCCTCCATGAAGCTACACCCTCCATGAACGCTACACTCCCTCCATGAAGCTACACCCTCCATGAAGCACCTCCATGAGCTACACCCCTCCATGAAGCTACACTCCCTCCATGAAGCTACACTCCTCCATGAAGCTACACTCCCTCCATGAAGCTACACCCCTCCATGAAGCTACACTCCTCCATGAAGCTACACCCCTCCATGAAGCTACACTCCTCCATGAACGCTACACCCCTCCATGAAGCTACACCCTCCATGAAGCTACACTCCTCCATGAAGCTACACCCCTCCATGAAGCTACACCCCTCCATGAACGCTACACCCTCCATGAACGCTACACCCTCCATGAACGCTACACCCCTCCATGAACGCTACACCCTCCATGAACGCTACACCCTCCATGAAGCTACACCCCTCCATGAGCACGCTACACCCCCTCCATGAACGCTACACCCTCCATGACGCTACACCCCCTCCATGAACGCTACACTCCCTCCATGAACGCTACACTCCCTCCATGAACGCTACACTCCCTCCATGAACGCTACACTCCCTCCATGAACGCTACACTCCCTCCATGAATGCTACACTCCCTCCATGAATGCTACACTCCCTCCATGAATGCTACACTCCCTCCATGAATGCTACACTCCCTCCATGAATGCTACACTCCCTCCATGAATGCTACACTCCCTCCATGAATGCTACACTCCCTCCATGAATGCTACACTCCCTCCATGAATGCTACACTCCCTCCATGAATGCTACACTCCCTCCATGAATGCTACACTCCCTCCATGAATGCTACCACTGGGGTGCCACTAGGAAGCTTCTTTGGACCCATGGTGACTTATTTCACAGTGACAATCACTAAACCACCTAAAAAGACACCAAATATATTGTGAATCTTTGAAAGAGCGCGCTAGGTAATGTTCTCTCAATGGTAAACAACACTTCACTGGTGTCCTGCGCTTGCGCGGAGCAGGCGGACACGTCTAATACCTTTCGGTAACCGAGGAATTTTTCGCTAACCGATTCCGAAAAAAGCTTACGTTTTCCGAAACTTTCGTTAACGGGACCTTTCGTTAACCGAGGGTCCACTGTACATCCTGAAGCCTACTCATCAACCTTTTATCCACCAATACATAATCCAACAAACTACTTTCCTTACGTGCTATATCATACCTTGTATATTTATTTATCCTCTTTTTCATAAAATATGTATTACTTATTACCAAACCTCTTTCTACACAGCTCAATTAATGGTTCCCCATTTACATTTACCCCTGGCACCCCAAATTTACCTACTACTCCCTCCACAACATTTTTACCCACTTTAGCATTAAGATCCCCAACCACAATTACTCTCACTTGGTTCAAAACTCCCCACACTCACTCAACATTTCCCAAAATCTCTCTCTTCTCCAGGTGCATAACACTTACTATAACCCACTTTTCACATCCAACCTTTATTTTACTCCACATAATCCTTGAATTTATACATTTATATTCCTTCTTTACCTGCCATAACTGATTATTCAACATTATTGCCACTCCTTTAGCTCTAACTATTTGAAACCCCTGACCTAATCCCATTTATTTCTCCCCACTGAAACTTACCCCCTTCAGCTTTGTCTCACTTAAAGCCAGGACATCCATCTTCTTTTCATTCATAACATCTACAATCATCTCTTATCATTCGCACAACATCCACGCACATTCAAACATCCCACTGTCGGTTTTCTTCTTTCTTTTTAGTAAGCTATACAGGAAAAGGGGTTACTAGCCCATTGTTCCCGGCATTTTAGATAAAATCAAAGAAAACTCAGATGAGTGTGTATACATAAACGTGTACATGTTTGCGTAGCGTGACCTAAGTGTAAGTAGAAGTAGCAAGACGTACCTGAAATCTTGCATGTTTAAGAGACAGAAAAAAGACACCAGCAATTGTACCATCATGTAAAACAGTTTCAGGTTTCTGTTTCACAGTCACCTGGCAGGATGGTAGTACCTCCCTGGGTGGTTGCTGTCTACCAACCTACTACCTACAAAATCGCAGTTATTTATTTTATCACGCAAGTTTATAGATTATGGATATAGTTTCTTCTCAAATCTACAACTTACCAGCCATCATGATTTAAGGAAAATTTAGATCACTAAGTAGTAAATAGGGAAATTTACGAAGAAAATTTTACAAGATTGAATTAACTTAGACAAAAGAGAATGAGAACATTACAGCTTTACTAGGATACCAATACACTAACATGAAGCCACAAAGCAACAAAAAGTTCTAATCAAAGTTGAAATACAGTGGCAACTCTATCAATTATGTAATGCCTTTGTAAGCGTATTTTTGGGGGGTCTGAAACTACTTATCTAATTTACATTCGTCCTTATGGGAAAGAATTCGTTAGGTAATGGCACTCAAAACAGCCTTCTTGAAAGAATTATCAACGAAAACCCGAGTCCACTGTACTGTCAATGATGGCCGACAGTAGACAACTTATAATCAAGTTCACACACATAGGACAAAAACTGTTTTGCATACAGACCACAGAAAAAGAAGGCACAATACTGAGACTGGAACAATACACAAATGACCCACACATAGGAGAAAAACTTTTCAATGTGAAGGTTATTTGAGAATAATGTAATTCATATCATACCTGATAGAGAGAGCCCATGGTAGCAGAGGTTGGAGGAATGACATTATTGACGAAGAAGAAGAGAGCATCCTCTGGTCGCAGGTGGATGCGCTTCCGGATTAAGAAATAGAACTGTCCGACAGTGAGGTCGCTAGGAACTAGATATTTTTTCTTATCCAAGTCACCAATGCGAGCTTTGGGAGCCTTTTCTACAATTACCTGCAGAAAGAAAAATTGTGGATGAGTGGAACAAACACCTGAGTAGTGTAATTGAAGCTGAAACCTTGTGTAGCTTTAAAAATAGGTTAGACAAGTACATGAGTGGGTGTGGATGGGCGAGAGATTTATCTGCTTAGCCTAGGTGATGGAAAATTGACAAAATTATGCTACTGCGAATTTTGTGTTAGCAATATTTACGCATTGGCGATTTCCCCATTTTGACGCAAATTTTAGGCCAATTACATTGTTCCAGTCTACCAAATTCTTGCCCATTTCACTAGAATGTCTACTTTATCGACTGAGCAAAAACTGCCCAATCAACTACAGTGGACCCTCTGTTTTCGTTCACCTCCAGACTCGAACAATTATGTAAGTGTATTTTCCTAAGTGTTTATTTAAGTGTATTTTTGAGGGTCTGAAGTTACTAATCTAATTTACATTTGTCCTTATGGGAACAAATTTGTTCGGTAACGGCACTCGAACAGCATTCTGGAAAGAATCTTCAACAAAAAACCGAGGGTCCACTGTATTTCAACTTTCCAATAAAGTGATCAGAAATTGGTAATTTGGGAAATTTCAGATTAAAATATTCAGTTTCAAAATAGGGTCCAGAATAAACAATGCAGGCATTCCTGGCACTAAAATAACATTTCCTGTTTATTAGTTTCATTTCTGGCTTTACTCTGAATTTCCATTTTGATTTTTTATTCACAAATTTTTATTTACACTAAAAAATATTAGATTTACTATAGAGAAATATTGTAAAAAATTGTATAAATATCAGTACAGTGGACCCCCAAGTAACGAAAAAAAATAATTCCAGAAGCCTGCTCAAGTGCCATTACCGAACGAATTTACTTCCTTAAGGAATAATGTCATGTAGGTTAGTCTATTTCAGACCCCCAAAAATACACTTCCACAAACACTTACAATATTATACTTACATAATTGGTACGATTTCTGGGGTGTTCGTTACTCGGGGGACCACTGTATTTGTGAATGCACATTAGACCCACAAGTTAATGTACTATATTGGACGCGTGATGCGATTTGTTTACTCTTGAACAGCAGCAGCAAAAATTAAAAATTTTTGATGCCTTGAGCTGTTTCAAAATCATTATTTCTGTAATATTCTGTAATATGTTTTAAACCAAAAATCACAAGTCAATTTTTTTTCCTTGTTATGCACTGATATTTTTTATATGGTGCACTCTTACCACAAACCCACTCATTCAGGCCCAAATTTACCACTCACAGCTTATCCGCGCCGTAGTACTATGGCGTGGACCATGGCTTTCAACACACAATGCACAGACCCTTAAGGGGTTAAAAAGGGGTTTTTAGTATTATAAGCAACAATTCTAATAAATATAATTTTCCTTTAGATAAAAGATAAGAATTCAGCAACATGCAGTATAGCATACATTAAAAAATGTAAAACCCCACAAAACAGTAGGAAACGGGTCATATGGTAGCTGTATACAGTGGTACCCCGGATTTCATATAACTCTCAACTCGAACAATTATTTAAGTGTATTTTTAGAAGTGCTTTAGTAAATGTATTTTTGAGGGTCTGAAAGACTAATCTTAATTTACATTCATCATTATGGGAACAAATTCGTTCGGTAATGGCACTAACAACCTTCTGGAATGAATTGACAAAATCCGGGGTACCACTGTACAGTGGACCCTCTGTTTTCGTCGATAATTCTTTCCACAAGGCTGTTCAAGTGCCGTTACCAAACAAATTTGTTCCCATAAGGAATAATTTAAATTAGATTAGTCTGTTTCAGACCCTCAAAAATACGTACAGTGGACCCCCGAGTATCGTAAGGCTCATATCGTAACACTCGTGTTATGTAAGCTTTTTTCGATTTCGTGTATCGTAACGTATTAAGACCTGTCCGCCTGCTCCGCGCCTGCCCAGGACGCCAGTGAAGCGTTGTTTACCTTTGAGAGAACATTACCCAGCACGCTCTTTCAAACATTCACAATACATTTGATGTCTTTTTTGGTGGTTTAGCGATTGTCACTGTGAAATAAGTCACCATGGGTCCAAAGAAGCTTCCTAGTGGCACCCCTGTGGTAAAGAAAGTGAGGAACACCATCGAACTGAAGAGATTGTAGAAAAATACGAGTGGTGTACATCTGAGTGAGCTTGCCAGGATGTACAAGAAAACCCCATCTACTATCAGCTCTATCCTGGTAGAGAGAAACGAGATCAAGGAAGCTAATGTTGCAAAAGGGGTTGATATGTTAACGAAAAATAGATCGAAAACAGTGGATGAGGTTGAGAAGTTGTTGATGGTGTGGATCAATGAAAAACAGATAGCGGGTGATAGTATTTCCACGGCGATAATTTGTGAAAAGGCAAGGAAGTTGCACGCAGATCTTGTCAAGACAATGCCTGCAACCAGTGGTGAGGAGAGTGATTTTAAAGCCAGCAAAGGCTGGTTTGAGAGGTTTAAGAAACTTAGTGGCATACAGTGTTGTGAGGTATGGCAAGTCAGCCAGCTCTCAAATGTGCAGCTGAAAAATTTGTGCAAGAATTCCAGGGGTTCATAGACACTGAAAAATTTGAACCCCAACAAGTGTTTAATTGTGATGAAACAGGCCTGTTTTGGAAGAAAATACCCAAAAGGACCTTCATTACTCAGGAGGAAAAGGCACAGCCAGGATACAAGCCTATGAAAGACAGACTAACTCTCATGATGTGTGCCAATGCCAGTGGTGATTTTAAAGTGAAGCCTTTACTGGTGTATCACGCAGAAAATGCCAGACCCTTCAAGAAACAGTGTTAACAAGGATAGTGTGTGCATTGGAAGGCTAACACCAAGGCATGGGTCACTACGGAGATTTTCAAGGAATGGTTGACTGGAGTGTTTGGCCCTAGTAAAGAAATACCTCCTGGAAAAGTAATTGGGACTAGACAATGCTCCTGCTCATCCTCACAACTTGCAGTTGTTGCCTGACAACTTAAATTTCATCAGTGAAGTTCTTTCCTCCTGACAACACTTCTCATTCAGCCCATGGACCAGCAAGTCATTGCAAACTTCTAAGAAACTGTACACCAAAGCAGTGTTTCAGAAGTGCTTTAATGTGACCTCACACTGCATTGACCCTAAGAGAGTTCTGGAAAGAACACTTCAATATCGTGCATTGCATAGGCCTTATAGGTAAGGCTTAGGAGGGAGTGATTTCCAGGACTTTGAACTCTGCTTGGAGACCACTGTGGCCGGATTGTGTTGAAAAGAGGGATTTTGAAGGATTTGAGGCTGACCCTGACGACCCTGTGCCTGTTGCGGAAGATATTAGTGGCATTGGGGAACAGCCTGGGGTTGGAGGTGAGTGGTGAGGATGTGGAAGAGTTGGTTGAGGAGCACAGGGTAGAGCTAACAACTGAAGAGCTGCAAGAGCTGGAACTGGAACAGCATCAGACCAGAGCTGAGGTTATTGCTTCACAGGAGGAGAAAGAAGGAGGTGCCTTCTTCAGTGCTTAAGATGTGTACAAAGTGGAATGAGTTGCAGACATTTGTTGAAAAACACCACCCTGAGCAAGCTGAAATGAGCCTTCTGTGCAACCACTTCCGTGATAGCCATGTTGTACTTCAGGAAAGTATTAGAGAGTTGCCAGAAACAGAGGACTGTGGACAGTTATTTCACCAGGCAGGGGTCTAGTGACAAGGTGGTCCTAGTGGGATTAAAAGACCAAGAAGGGAAGTAACCCCAGAGAGGGACTAGTTACCTGAAGTCCTTTTGGAGGGGGATTCCCCTTCCAACCACTAACTCCCTGCCCCTGTCATCCTCCCTGTCATATCTTCCAGATGCCTGCAACTCTTCAATAAAGGTAAGTAAATGTATATATATATAGTATTGTTTTTTATTATTTAGTACATGTATGAATATTTTTGGGTGGAACGGATTAATTTTATTTACATTATTTCTTATGGGAAATAAGGTTTCGAATTACGTATTTTTCATGTTAAGCAATAGCTCCTGGAACGGATTAATTACAATAGTCGAGGGACCACTGTACACTTACAAATTTTTTATTTTATTAACACATCGGCCGATTCCCACCAAGGCAGGGTGGCCCAAAAAAGAAACTTTCACCATCATTCACTCCATCACTGTCTTGCCAGAGGGGTGCTTTACACTACAGTTATAAAACTGCAACATTAACACCCCTCCTTCAGAGTGCAGACACTATACTTCCCATCTCCAGAACTCAAGTCCGGCCTGCCGGTTTCCCTGAATCCCTTCATAAATGTTACTTTGCTCACACTCCAACAGCACGTCAAGTATTAAAAACCATTTGTCTCCATTCACTCCTATCAAATACGCTCACACATGCTTGCTGGAAGTCCAAGCCCCTTACACACAACTTCCTTTACCCCCTCCCTCCAACCTTTCCTAGGCCGACCCCTACCCGCCTTCCCTCCGCAACAGATTTATACACTCTCAAAGTCATTCTGTCTCGTTCCATTCTCTCTACATGTCCGAACCACCTCAACCCCTCCTCAGCTCTCTGGACAATAGTTTTGGTAATCCCGCACCTCCTCCTAATTTCCAAACTCCGAATTCTCTGCATTATATTCATTATTTATACTAACATTATTTATACTAACAGAATTATATTAAATATTAGAAATTGTTGAGTTTGTTATCCCGAACACTCCCTTATTACAACACTAGTAACAGGCTCATGGAATAAATGCACTACCTGTGTGCAGGCAATGGTGTTAAGTGAAACTAGTTTTTATTGTAATATCAAGTCATTAACAGACAACTGGAGAGCAAAATGTTGCCACAAAAATGTCCCATTAGTTGAACTTTTGTCCTACCTCACATACATATTAGAAAAGACCTCAATGGAGACTAAACACCGAATATTAGCTTATCCTTGGATGAATTGCACAATATAGCTTCATGATTAGCCGTACTAGTACAGCTTACGCCCCAGGGTTATTGACATACTAGTACGCATAAATTCCAGCGCCCTGAAATCAAGCGGAAACAGGCTGGTAGGCCTAGATGCGAGAATGGGTCTGTGCGGTCAGTGTGCGCAGTATAAAAATCCTGCACCACAGTGCATAATAAGGAAAAAACACTCAGACTGTGTTTTTGGTTTAAAACAGACTTTGCAGTCTATTTTCGTATGGTATTTATGGTTGTATTCTAGTTTTCTTGGTCTCATTTGATAGAATGGAAGATATATTATAGAAATAGAGATAATTTTGATTGGTGTTATGATAAGTACCTTGAAACTGAGCACAAAGTAGCGAAAATGTTTGATTTTTGCCGATGTTCAAGAGTAAATAAATCACGCCATGCATCCAATACACATCAACTGGCGAGTAATATTCTTGCACAAGTGCGTTGATACTATTTATACCATTTTTACAATGATGCAGTAGTATACATAACAGAAAATCTTCTATTTTTTGTGAGAATAAGAATTCAAAATGGAAATTAAAGATAAGAGGAGCCTGGAGACATGACTAATGAACAGATAAAATGTTATTAGTGCCAGGAATGTGTCATTTATTCTGGACCCTATTTTGAAATTGGCATCTTTTGAAATTTGTGAAATTTGCCAAATCTGAAAATAGGCCGTTTCTTGTACTCAACTGATAGAACAAACTGAATTCTAGCGAAACAGCTATAATTTTAGTAGACAACATTTTAATTGGCCGAAAATAGGGCTCAAAGTGGGTAAAATCGCCGATGCGTATATATCGTCGATACCACTTAACTTTGCGAGCGCATAATTCCGTTAGTTTTCCATCAAATGTCATACTTTTGGTGTCATTATGATCGGAAAAAGATTCTCTATCATTTCATAAAAAAAAATTCCGAACATTTTTCAACCCTGAGTGTGGGAGAGGGTCTGTCGACCCTGAAAGGGTTAATTACTTTTTATACTGTTGCATAATGAAACAGTGGTACCCCAAGTGTCATACAGCTCCCAACTCGAACAATTACATAAAGTGTATTATTGTAAGTGCTTTTGTAAGTATTTTTGGGGGTCTGAAACAGACTAATCTAATTTACATTATTCCTCATGGGAACAAATTCGTTCAGTAACAGCACTCGAACAGCCTTCTGGAACGAATTATGGGCGAAACTCTGGGTACCACTGTACTACAGACAAGAATTTAGTACAGTAGAAAGTTTTAGCATTAACATGCCTAATTTTTGTTGCATGATAGGTGGTTTTCTTTTGAAAATTAAATTTTAGTCAGTTCTTTATCAGTTTCAAAATTAACCAATTGAACTGAAAACAAACTAAGTCAATCTAGACAAAAAAGTTTAAATTTTAACCCTTTGGGGGTCGACAGGCCTTCTCGGAAACATGTTCATAGGGTCGAAAATTTTTGGAAAAAAATATTTTTCTTATGAAATGATAGAGAATCTTTTTCCGGTCATAACGCCACCAAAATTATGAAATTTGGTCGAAAACTAACATAATTATGCTTTTGCGAAGTTAGCGGTATCGATGACATTTACTCAGCGGCGATTTTGCCCACTTTGAGCCCTATTTTCGGCAAATTCCAATGTTTCAGTCTACTAAAATTATAGCTATTTCGCTAGAACTTTATTTCTATCAATAGAGTACAAGAAACCACCTATTTACCAATTTCAACTACCCAAAATAGTGGTCAAAAAATGGCAATTTGGCCAATTTCACACAAATTTCAAATGATGCCAATTTCAAAATAGGGTCCAGAATAAACAAGGCAGACATTCCTGGCACTAAAATAACATCTCTGTTCATTAGTCACGTCTCCAGGCCCCTCTTACATTACTTTTGCTTTTCATTTTGAATTTTTATTCTCACAAAAAAATAGAAGATTTACTGTTATGTATACAACTGCATCATTGTAAAAATGGTATAAATAATATCAGAGCACTTATGCATGAATATTAGACTCACCAGTTGATGTGTATTGGACGAATCGTGTGATTTGTTTACTCTTGAACATAGTCAAAAATCGAACATTTTCGCTACTTTGAGCTCAATTTCAAGGTACTGTATACAAAACTCAAGAGGATCATAAAGTATAACGAGAGGAACATATGAAGGATTTGCACGTAATAATCTCAGCTGACCTTTCTTATAAAGAACACAATAAGGTAAATGTTACGACAGCCAAGAAGATGAATGACGGAGTGTTTAGAGAACTAACAAAAGCAGGGAAAATAATGTCATTGTCAAACCAATCAAAATCATCTATATTTCTGTAATATATCTTCCATTCTATCAAATGAGACCAAGAAAACGAGAATACATTAATAAATACCATACGAAAATAGACTGCAAAATCGGTTTAAAAAAAAAAAACTCAGTTTTTTTTTCTCATTATGCAGTGTGTGCTGCAGGATTTTTTTATACTGCGTACACTGACCACACAGACCCATTCTTTCATATGTAGGCCTACCAGACGTTTTCCGCTTAATTTGAGGCCGCTAGAATTAACGCGTACTAGTACGGCACCAACCCCTGCTCGTAAAACGTACTAGTACAGCACCGACCCCGAAAGGGTTAAGGGTTAGAATGCACAGATATTGGCATTTGAATTTAACCCAGAGCAAGCCAATAGTAAAGAAAGGACACTTTATTGATGCAAGTTTATTGAAGTACAGGTACACACAAGTACCAATTATCCTAAGATGGTCCCAATGAAAATAAGCCACTGAAAATTATTCATCTTTTTTGCATCATATTTCTACTGAAAATAATTAACTTCCTGAATCATCTTTCAATCGTTCCATAAATTTAAAGTCAAGTTTGAAACTAAAAAACTTAACTGAAGATCAATGAATCAGTTTGAAATATTAATACATAAAATTATACTAGTGTTCATTTAGCTACCTCTTTTGTACATTTAAAAATACTTAATAGCCAATGTCTAGTTCTTCAGAAGTCTAAGACCTAGTCTGCCCAAAACTCACCACATGCTAGTGGTGGTCTTTTGTGCCTAAATAAGTTTATTTAGGCACAAGGTACATACAAGTACAGTGGTACCCAGAGTTTCATACAGGTCCCAACTTGAACAATTGTCTGGACTAATCTAATTTACATTATTCCTTATGGGAACAATTTCATTCGGTAACGGCACTAACAGTCTTATGGAACGAATTATGGCCAAAACTCTGGGTACCACTGTACAATTACCATACAGTGTTCATTACAGTGGCTGCAGAGGGATGGGGGGCGAAGGGGCGGTGGCCCCGAGCATCCAAATGGGGGGGGGGGTCCAATTAGAGGGAAATAAGATAGTGATTTTGAAATTTCAGCGGTGATGAATCAATTTTTGGAGCCTCACCGCACTACAGAGTCAGTGGTTAGCCCTTTATTCCTTTAACATAGTGTACCCTTTCTGTTCAGAGAAAATGGTGCCCCCCAATTGAAGATGAACAAGAGAGATTAAAAAAGGAATGTTTAGACTTTGCAAATTATGATAATGATGTGGCAGCCATTCAGTTATATGACAAAATTATTGATTTTGTGATGCTTGTGGAGAAAATTCTCCAAAGGAGGGGGGTATGCACCCTTACTACCCTTGTTAAGGGCCCCTACCCTTTCCGCCCTTAGGAAGGGGCCAGACGAGGCGAGTCTGGGTGCATAAACAAATTAACAGACCAGATGTACTGACCACAGTGTGTCACGTTGTCTGACCAAGTGTGTATGCGAATTAATAGACATTCGAGATAACTAACTCTTTGCCGTAACAAGATTACAGTAAACTGTTATATTAGTTTCTACACTTGAAAATTACAACCATGTGTTCCAGTGATTGAAATTTAGAGAACACAAACATTTTAATTACCACTTGTAGCAGCATGTAGCAATTTTGAACTTGTGCTGATGTCAGCGATACAAGCCCCACGAGGGACCACGAGGCTGCAAGAAGCTGCACGAGGGGTTAGATTGAATACGGGCTCCGAAGAGGTCATACGACGCGAGGGGTCATGGGTCATACGGCGCGAGGCGACGTAACTCAAAGACATTAGTCGTACGCGTCCGTTATTCTAATTTAATCTCCACTAACGTCGGGAAATCGGATAAGAACTCTGTTCCAGCGCGTTTAGTGAATAAAATCGCAGTATATTCAGAAGTGTGCGCAACTTCTGATTGCTGCCAAAAGACAAACGTAGAGACAATCGCAAGTGAACTCCATCGAAACAAGACTCATCAGCGACATTCTACAATCAAGACCATTTCCGCCGTATATGGTGGAGCGAACATCATCGCTCTCGTTACAAGAGCAAGGTATGTTTTTATGTTCTTGTCAGACAGGGGACTGCGCAGTTCTTGTATTTCAGGAGCCTCAAAATTTACCTATTGACGGCGGTTATGCGTGGACTTTTAAGTCCAAACACGTGAGTGTAAATTCAGTCTGGAGTTAATGACTAAAAGATATGAACATACGCTCCTTTAGGGGCAATAATTATACTCACTTGATGTTTACCTTACAGCCCTGTGGAGAATGAGGCCATAGATGTATCCCCTAAGAAGGTGTTGGGGACGGCTGCGACATCTTGGATTCATCAATAAGCTAAGTAGCAAGTTACAGTACATTATCGTAGGAGCACATTACTCCACAATGCTCCTTCGAGCTGGAGTGAATAGAATTCCCTGATCCTAAAGATGCTGTAGTGTGTTTACTGCAGTATGGGAGGCATGTCTTTCCCACGCTGTTTCACACACATTGCTGCTTACAATTGCATTTTCAGTCAAGTTGTGAAAGGTCATTTTCAAAACTTGAAATTAAGGGATCGCTGCAAATCTTGGGTGACCTTTTTTTATTTGTTGACCGATTGCGCTCATTTTTGGTCTACTATTAGAAGCTTATAACGACCTTGCTTTGGTGAAGTTTCAATAAAATCGGCCAAAAAGCAAATGAACCACGCAAGATTTACTAAAAATTCTAAAAATATATACTTAGGAGTGAGCTCCTCCGAAGTGGTAGTTGGAAAAGTGGTTTTGACACTTTCTGCTGATAGAACACTTCTACGTCCATCGTGTAGCATGTACCAATTCTGTAATAAACCTTATCTTCATCCTAAAATAAAATACAGTTTGTAGGTTGCTTGACATTTAGCAAAATATCGGACTTTTACCCCACACAAATCTGAAAATATTTGGGATACTTCAAAAAGGTACATGCTATCTTGTAAAGCAGTCATTCTTCTATGTTTATTGTGAAAATCACGTCAATTCGTTCATTAATAATGATGGTACATGGCTAAATAGGTAAATAACTTACTTCCGAGATAATGGCCGAAGCGCGCGGCAGCCCGAGTACTCCGAGAAAAAAAAATTTTCCCACTGTTTTCATCATCTATGAGTGTCTACTACAGTTTACCATCGCTAGGTCTGTTTTCTCTCGCACCAGGATGTGAGAATGAGAAATAATTCTTAAGGGCGATTTTACCATCCCACTACCTGCCGATAGACCGTCATATTATGCCACTATTTATTCTGGCGTGTTTTTCATGTTTCTATGCTATTAATATATCGCCTTATGACATAATAGATCAATTGTAGTAAGTAAATAAACATTATTATTGATATTAGCGTAAGAAAAGAACAATTTGTTGGCTGGTGTGTGTTGGCCGCTACATCGTAATTTATGGCCTGTCAGCACCTCTTATCCGAGAAGGACAGAGAAGGCTCTGATTGGTTTTAAGGCCATATTAGCCCCGCCCACTCTTCTATGATCTCAAATGGTGAATTTGTATTATATTAGAGAGAAAAATATAAGAAATTGATAGAAAAAAACGGATTTTTTTTTTTGCCGCGTCAGCGCGCATGTTATGACAGACGCCATCACCACACATGTTATAAATTACTATAACTCCTTGTAGAAACATCGTATAATGATGAGAATTATATGAGGGGGTTGCCAGAAAGATCAGCTATTTTTCGGTAAGAAAATCTCAATTTTCGTAGTTTCAATTTTTTTTTTTCTGAGCGCGCTCCATGTGTCAGCGCCCCCTTAATAAAAACATATCCGAGGTCTTCAGTGTCACCGGAGCGACTGCCCAACCTTGCTTTAAGTATTGAAAAAGAATTTCTCAACTGATGTAAAAAGTGAAGTAGTTCAAGTGTTTTCTGACAGCAGGTGTCATTTGGGGAAAAGAACTTAATAAATTTGGTTGATTTATATTTAAATTGAATAAAGTGTATGCCATGTTTCATCTGTGTTTACATATTCAAAATATCTGCCTTTCTCATATTTCTCAGTACTAGGCCTTAGGGGCATACAATCAAGGAGTTGGCCCTGGGCATCACTAGACCTCTGCACGCCACTGGTTTATTACCACCAGGATAACCCAAAAGTGTCAAAATGACTTATTTTCATTGAGAACCATTACTTATTTCCACGTACACAACATTACCTGTAAAGTGGACCCCCAAGTTTCGGCCATAATTCATTCCAGAAGGCTGTTCAAGTGCCATTACCGAAAAAATTTGTTCCCATAAGGAATAATAGGAAGTAGGTTAGTGCGTTTCAGATCCCCAAAAATACACTTACAAAAGCACCTACAATATTACACTTACATAATTGTTAGAGTTTTGAGGTGGTCGAAACTTGGGGGTCCACTGTATAATGCAGATTGTATCAAAGACAAGTGCTAAACCCACAAGGGTCATACAGTGTATACTGCACAAAAATTTACATTCGTATTTACACGTGTTACTACGATAAGTACAATTATATGTACATGGACCTAATTAAAGTTATTTATACCTATACAAAGGTTCACAGGAAATGGGGATAAGAGGAGAGACCAGAACAACACTGAAGACTTGAGAAAAAATTAATTTAAAAGGAAAAAGGAGTTAAGAATGCACAATAATGCAATGTTATTCACCTGTGCGAACTACTACTCCTTTCAAGGTAAATTTTATCAGTTATTTATATCTGGTAAATATTAAAGAAAAGCAGGCTTTCATTATGGTGGCTGAAAGACTAACAAGGTCAAGTGTTACACGTGCGCATCGCACAGTGTTAGTGGATCGGCAGAAATGTTACACGGGTGCAGCACGTGCAGAAAGTGTTACACGGTGCAGCATCGTGCAGAAGTGTTACACGGGTGCAGCATCGTGCAGAAAGTGTTACACGGGTGCATCAGCACAGTGTTACAGGTGAATGCAGAGTGTTACACGGGTGCAGCATCGTGCAGAAAGTGTTACACAGGTGCAGCATCGTGCAGAAAGTGTTACAGGTGCACTGCAGAAATGTTGCAGCATTTCGGCAGAGCAAGTGTTACTACTGGAAAGGGTCATGCAGCATCGTGCAGCAAGTGTTACACAGGTGCAGCATCGTGCAGAAAGTGTTACACGGGTGCAGCATCGTGCAGAAAGTGTTACACGGGTGCAGCATCGTGCAGAAAGTGTTACACGGGTGCAGCATCGTGCAGAAAGTGTTACACAGGTGCAGCATCGTGCAGAAAGTGTTACACGGGTGCAGCATCAGTGCAGCAAAGTGTTACACAGGTGCAGCATCATGCAGAAAGTGTTACACAGGTGCAGCATCGGCAGAAAGTGTTACACAGGTGCAGCATCGTGCAGAAAGTGTTACACAGGTGCAGCATCGTGCAGAAAGTGTTACACAGGTGCAGCATCGTGCAGAAAGTGTTACACAGGTGCAGCATCGTGCAGAAAGTGTTACACAGGTGCAGCATCGTGCAGAAAGTGTTACACAGGTGCAGCATCGTGCAGAAAGTGTTACACAGGTGCAGCATCGTGCAGAAAGTGTTACACAGGTGCAGCATCTGCAGAGTGTTACACGGTGCAGCATCGTGCAGAAAGTGTTACACAGTGCAGCATCGTGCAGAAAGTGTTACACAGGTGCAGCATCGTGCAGAAAGTGTTACACAGGTGCAGCATCGTGCAGAAAGTGTTACACAGGTGCAGCATCGTGCAGAAAGTGTTACACAGGTGCAGCATCGTGCAGAAAGTGTTACACAGGTGCAGCATCGTGCAGAAAGTGTTACACAGGTGCAGCATCGTGCAGAAAGTGTTACACAGGTGCAGCATCGTGCAGAAAGTGTTACACAGGTGCAGCATCGTGCAGAAAGTGTTACACAGGTGCAGCATCGTGCAGAAAGTGTTACACAGGTGCAGCATCGTGCAGAAAGTGTTACACAGGTGCAGCATCGTGCAGAAAGTGTTCACAGGTGCAGCATCGTGCAGAAAGTGTTACACAGGTGCAGCATCGTGCAGAAAGTGTTACAGGTGCAGCATCGTGCAAAGTGTTACAGGTGCATGCATCGTGCAGCAAGTGTTACACAGGTGCAGCATCGTGCAGAAAGTGTTACACAGGTGCAGCATCGTGCAGAAAGTGTTACACAGGTGCAGCATCGTGCAGAAAGTGTTACACAGGTGCAGCACGTGCAGAAAGGTTTCAGGTGCAGCATCGTGCAGAGTGTTACACAGGTGCAGCATCGTGCATGACAGAGTGTTACACAGGTGCAGCATCGTGCAGAAAGTGTTACACAGGTGCAGCATCGTGCAGAAAATGTTACACAGGTGCAGCATCGTGCAGAAAGTGTTACACAGGTGCAGCATCGTGCAGAAAGTGTTACACGGTGCAGCATCGTGCAGAAATGTTACAGGTGCAGCATCGTGCAGAAAGTGTTACACAGGTGCAGCATCGTGCAGAAAGTGTTACACAGGTGCAGCATCGTGCAGAAGTGTTCAGGGAGCATCGTGCAGAATGTTACACAGGTGCAGCATCGTGCAGAAAGTGTTACACAGGTGCAGCATCGTGCAGAAGTGTTACACAGGTGCAGCATCGTGCAGCAAGTGTTACACAGGTGCGCATGCAAATTTCGGGGCAGCAGTGTTACACAGGTGCAGCATCGTGCAGAAAGTGTTACACAGGTGCAGCATCGTGCAGAAAGTGTTACACAGGTGCAGCATCGTGCAGAAAGTGTTACACAGGTGCAGCATCGTGCAGAAAGTGTTACACAGGTGACTCAACATCTGGTGATATAAAAAGTGGATCAGTGACACACGAGGCCGAGTGACCTTCCTACAACGACCTTCACTATAATAAAGACTATGTTATCCTGCGTACTTAACACCTGTTGCCAGGTATGATTATTATACCTGTGTACACCTGTACCTTAATAAACTTAAATTAAACCCAAGTTTACTTAGGTATATGTGTACACGGGCACAATTATATAACATGCGTGTAAATTACCCACCATAACCAGCCAGAAAAGTCCCTTACGAGGGTAAATACGAACACGTGACCTCGTTTACCAGCTGTATCAAGACGTGACCTAAACACGTATGGCAAAAAATATTATATGGAAAAATGAAAAATACGAACCTTCATCCACATTAAAAGATAAATTACAACTTGTAAGATACAAATATGCTTAATTTTACAAGCTTTTTCCATGGTAAATAACACGTAATTAAGTCACTAAGTTATTAAATATGGAAGTAGAACATTAAATAAAGTCAGTTTAACTTAATTAGTTCAAAGTTCTTCGTTAAGTCACCAGGTAAACCTCCAATTAGGACAAACCAACCACCCTATACGTTGACGAAGCTAACGATCCGTTAAAGTGAAGAAAAAACAATTTTTTCAAGGATAAATATTATAAAATGTAGTTAATAATGGCGTCATGGAGGTAGAAGTGCGTCACACAGCAACCACTCCCTCACACTCACCGGCACGCGATCTGGGTACTTCTTGCGGATTTTCTCGCCTTCCGTCCGTCGCTTCTCGAACGGGTGCTCCTCCTTGTACTGCCACTTCATGCTGGCTGCTGGGTACAAATGTGTGGCGGGGAGTTAGAGGTTCAGCTCCTCGTGAACGCCAACGATCAAGTGCGTCTGAACCTTCCTCACCTCGGCTCGATAAACACGGCCCATAGATACTTGGAGTCACATAACACCTACAGCATCTAAACCTATTTAAATAGTATCTAACACCTTTAAACGCCAGCTATAAGATATTAAATAGCTTTTACGGAATTTTGTGAACAAAATCAGCTATCGTGACGGCATATTTGTGTCATCTATTGTGATGGTGTTTGACAACAAAAGCCGCGTAACTTTCCATTAATCCCCGAGGAAAACTAGCTCCCCTTATTTTTGCATCCCCCTGCCTAAATACCCATTAACATCGCCTCTAATCACCATCTAGACACTCATTTACCACTTCCAAAATGCCAAATGTCAGTAAAAATAGCGGGAAGTGTAATTTACCCCACTACACATAACGTCCCATGACAGTGACGTCACAGGAAGGTAATTTACCAGCTGATTCGATAACAAATTAACTTTCCCTTAATTTAACGTCATTAAATGCCCTCAAATGGCTTAATTTGGTGCCCTTTGCCTTATATATTATACGGGAAAATGATGTTAGCGTTGTATTAGGCTATAACACTGCCATTTATCAGGTATGACACCTCAAACACGCTAACATTAATGATTCATCAATTGCATCACATTTTTCTATCATTATTGAGTGTAATAATTATTATGAAGGTCTTTATTGACAGTTATTAACGTGCATAACAGCAGGACACACCATGAACAAATAATAATAATTATTATTATTATTATTATTATTATTAATTATTATTATTATTATTATTATTCCTGTTATTAATTTTATTTATATTATTATTAATTTATCATTATTATTCTTATCATTATTATTATTATTATTATTATTATTATTATTATTATTATTATTATTAACAACGTGGCTGAAACAATACACAATAACCCGTACATTGTTTATTATCTTTGTTATACACAATATTTTTTGTTATATTTTATTTAAGAACCATACAGTAGTAGAAACATGGAATCAGAAACATAGCAAATATGTAATGTCTTACGACATCCCTGCTAACAATATATAACACCTCATTCTTCGAACAAACTTATACACAATTTATTCATCTTGTGGGCGGCTGTCAAAATATTTCAGAGGTACATAATGGGTCCAGGGACTGTACCTCAACATTACAGAGGAAATAATGGGTCCAGGGACTGTACCTCAACATTACAGAGGCACACAATGGGTCCAGGGACTGTACCTCAACATTAGAGGTACATAATGGATCCAGGAACTGTACCTCAACATTACAGAGGTACATAATGGGTCAGGGACTGTATCTCAACATTACAGATGATTCCCTGCTCAACCTTGGCTGAGGCAGGTGCTCGGGTTGCCCTCTCACTGTGCTGTGATAGTTGTACCTTCATAGCAAAATGGCGGTGCAGTTTCGCAAAAGAGTGAACACTGTGTGTTGTACAAGAATGGTATACAATACCGACAATATGAAATTAAGACACATGTGCAACATCTGGGTATCTTTATGTCCTAGGATTTTGTATTGATAAAGCCACTGGATGGCGAAACGTCTACTATAAAGATACCCAGATGTTAAATAACAAAAAAGGCACAATACCATGACTGGAACAATACACACACAACCCGCACATATAAAAGGGAGGAGCTTACGACGACGTTTCGGCCCGACTTGGACCATTTACAAAGTCACACTAACACACAGAGACAGAGGAAGGGGTATTTATAGGCAATAGTGTTAGGCTTGTTAGTGTTAGGCTTGCCGACACTAATAATGCTCTTTTCTGTCATGTCAGAGATCACAGTCATCCTATTGATTGGTCTTCTGCTAAAACTGTCTACCCTACGTCCAACTTTCATAGTCGCCGCCTGGTTGAATCCTCCCTTATACACAACTTTCCCTGTATGAATCTTAGCCCTGGCTTTGTTTCTGTTGATGCTTTCCTCTCTCATTACATTGTTAAATGCTCTAAACTTCAGAACACCCGTGACTTAACCTGATTCCTTCCCCTTTCATCTCTTCCCCCTTCTCCTTTTTTCTTCTTTGGGTTTTCCTTTCTTTCTTTTCTTTTGCCTTGTATTTGTCCTTTTTTTCGCCTTTCCTCCCTCTGTGTTCTCGTCCCACCCTTGCAGGCTGCTAGCCTCATTGCAGGGCTCCTTTCCTAGATTATGACTGTCTCCACTACTACTATTACTACTACTACCACTTCCACTACTTACTCCATTATTACCCCACTCTCTTGTACCCTCCCCTGTCTGCCTGCCTATAAATACCCCTTCCTCCATCTCTGTGTGTTATTGTGACTTTGTAAATGGTCCAAGTCGGGCCGAAACGTCGTCGTAAGCTCCTCCCTTTTATATGTGCGGGTTGTGTGTGTATACCCAGATGTTGCATATGTGTCTTAATTTCATACTGTATGTGTTGAACTGGTTCGAGGAGCTATATATCAGTCCAATGCATCTGTACTACTACCAGCTATAATTCGAGACAAATATGGCATTGATAATGAAGATATCTATGGTGAAGCACTAAATGGAAGTACGAGGATATTCATCAAACTGACAACTGCCCAAGTATACGATGTGCTTGTTGACAAATTTGATTACAAGAGCTTACAAATTAATGCTTCAGTTGAGGTGAGAATGAAAGACGTTTCAAAGCAATATATCTGGATCAAAGTTCGGAATTTACCATTTGAGGCCCAGGAATCAGATGTAAGGGAAGCATTCAAGCATTATGGAGTCATTCACGCAGCAGTTATGGGACGATGGAAGGATGGATTGTATGAGGGAGTGCTGGAGGGGTCATATAGCCTCAAAATGACGTTAAGAAGACCAATACTCTCGTATATTGTGTTACATGAGTTTAGAACACAAGTATACATAACATATGCTGGGCAGAGGAGGACATGTCGCATATGTGATTCTTACAAGCATATGGCGGTAGCATGTGATAAACGACAAGGACAATGACAAGATGTTTTTTTTATTTTATTTAAAACAGTATATACAATACATCAATAGTAGGCATACCAAAAACATAACAAAACAAACAGTAAAACTAGGTAAGCTCCACACCCCTCAACTCAAAAGGAACAATTATATGAGCACACTAATATATATAGACCCCCCCTTCTACGCTTACAGAGCAACCCAAATATAGTATTGAAATTTAAACTCATGCAAAGGTACATAACCATGACGTACCACACTTCAATAAATAGAACATAAAATGAGTCTTTGTTACACATTACCCTACCCCTTTCTGATGTAAACTTTTATTTTATGTTGTATTGTAACCCCACCAGTACAAACACATCACATATATGTGCCGTACAAGTTATCGTATCACGAAGAAAAACATCTTCGTGAATCTTCCTACACCAAAACTCACTGAACCATTATAATAAATTACATACAATATAAAATAACAAAAAAGACGTCACACATGTATGTTATTAACATTTCATCCTAACCATAAAGAAACAGGAAAGACAGTTTGCAAGTGTTGACAACCTGTTCGATCCAATCCCCAAAAATTAACATGCCTCCACCAAGCCCCATGCACGAATGCAACCTTCAGTGTGTACCTAACCTGTACACATGTTAATATATGAATATGATGCCATACATTTCTAATAACACAGCCCAACCCCATCAAGCATACACCCCCCTCCTTGTAATACAATCCTAATACAACCATGTATTACAATGCCCCAACACGCACACACCAAACAATGACAATGTTCCTAAAATAATAATCTCTACTTTGCATTACTAACACAAGTTTCACAAACAACCGTACACCTTAGGCCATAAATAAATTATAGGTGTTAAACAAGTATAGTACAAAGATCTTAAGCATCACCATCCAGGCCTGACAACAATCAAAAAACATATGGCTCTCAAAAATCCACCACCTGTAGGTGACCTTTCAGGAGCTGACCTCCGCACAAAAAGACTTGAACCACCACACTGACAAAAACGTTAACAATAACAAAACAAAACTTGCTTACCATTGCTTACACAATCCATGATTCCCCTCAGAACCATGCATCACGCCCTCATAACAATCTCATCCATTCAAGCAGAGTAAGTACTGAAGCCGACACCACCCCAGCCTCTTCCCCACTGACATACCCCCACCCAACCTAACTTCCTACCACCTGAAACCTGCCTTTCCCCCCCCCTCCCACTATCTGCTTACTCCCCAAACCTCACTCATCCTTGAGCACTGCCCCTGCCATGACCCCTTCCCCCGCCTCCTCTAACCCATTCCCTACCCCCACCCCACAACCCATAAACTGTCATCCTTTGATAAGCTAGCGAAAATGCCCCATCCCATGCCCTACTGTATAAAATCTTATTCCTACACTTTGTTCTATAAAAAGCCATTCCTAATGCCCCAATTCGTGCCCTCCCCTCCAGATCCCTACAACTCTAAGAAACATAAACATAATCCAAAACTACATAAGACAAACCCCTGCATATGCTGTCCGAAAACTGCCCTAAATCCATACTCAACGCCCTCAGAGCCGAAACCTCCCTTTCCCCCATCTGTCGTAGCACCCCCTAAACCATTCTCATACCTCCTGCAAAGCACTGCAAAAATAAATGACATGATATGCCGTTTCCACCTCACCACATCTACTACAAACCTCATCACTCACCATCCCCATGACATATAACTGGGCTTTAGAAGCCAAAAAATCCTGCAAAAACCTATACCCTGTGTCCCTTACCCTAGGTTGCAACTTTAACTTTTGAAACCTCCTCCATATTCCCTGCCAATCATACAGAGGATAAACCCCGCTCCCCTTTACCCCCTTCCCCACCATTCCCAACCTGTCCAACCTACTAACCCTACTCTTCCCTGGCTTCTTCATCACCATTAACCCTCTTAAAATAGCTTCACATAACAAAATGTCCTTCCTCTCCCACCATTTACACACCTCCTTCATTACTAACCCCACTCTTCTTCCCCCTTCCCTTACCCGCATCAGATACTCATGCCGCATGAAAACACTTCTTAATCTACACCTTAACGGTATCAACCCTAACCTCCCCTCCTCGTTTTCATCTCCACTATCTCCCTACTCAACCAGTGTCTCCCGTTCCCCCAAATAAAGCTCAAAATGGCACACAAAAAAAACATTGTACATTCACCTCTAAGAGGGGATACACCACAGCCCTAAACCATAATTTGTTATACACCAACACATTTATGACTATTACTCTTTGCTGTAATGTCACCTCCCCCACTCCCCATCCCCTCATCCTCCCAATTGCAGCATCCACTACCATCCAAGAATTCACCTCCCTTGCCACCAAAGCTTCTGCACTAAAAACTGTCACATACTTTAAGCGCCTCCAAGCAATTCCAACCCCTCCGCAACCCCAATGTTCACCCAGACCAACTGCCGATCTCCAATAAATTAGACTTCTCTCTATTAACCCTCATCCCTGTCCCCCTCCCAAAATGTTCCACCAATACATTCAACATGTTCAATTGCCACTCCTTCCTAACTAACACTGTAGTATCATCAACATATCCAACAATACCGCCCACCTCCTCCAACCCCACTGACCCCTCACCGCCTCCCATACCTCCTCCTCCAAAATCTCAGCCCCACACCCTCGCCCTTCCTCCACACTCAATAATCTTCCTATTCCCCTCAATAACCCATCCTTATCTACCCGATTTATCTCCCCCTTCTCGTATTGAACACGAAACCATGCTTCCGCGTACCCCCCCATACCCTCCGTCATTCTCAACACCCTCCCTTCCTGATACCCATCCACCCCCCCTCCACCTTTAGAGACGGAATTAACATCCCCCTCCTAGGTTTCTGAAAATTCTTTAAAACCACCTTCGAAGCCTTGTTTCCCTGTAATACCTCCTCCATTCCACTCTGAACCTTCAAAGCATGAAAACGTTCCTCCTGTAAGTCCCGTAACCTACCCCTCAATTCCCCCACCTCTGCCCTACCCCTCCCCCAATCCCCGCCTGACAGTCACATAACAACCCCTCCAAGTATTTCTGATACCCAAACCTACTCCTACTATCTTTCCTACCGACCCACCCATAAAACTTCCGAATTTCCTCTTTCCCCATCTCCATCCACTAAATAACTACCCCATTCGTCACCCCCACCCTCCCTTCCACACCCCCACCACTACTCAAGCATCTCTACCCCCTTCCCTCCCCAATAATCTCGTGTTTAATTTCCAATAACTCTTAGACACACTCACCGCCCCTCCCATCCTCCTTCAAACAACACTCCCCTATGGTCGGAAAAACCCACTTGGACACATTCCACCTTCCGTACATCCACGGCTCTCGTCACATATATTCTATCCAAACATGCTGCATAAGCTTTCCTCACAAAAGTATATTCCACCATCTCTCCCCTTCCCCCAACCATGTCTACCACTCCCACTGCCCCCAACACTCCCCTCAAAGACCCCAACACCCCCTTGTCTCCACATCCCTGATCCTAATCATGCAATTCAAATCACCTGCAATTATAGACACTTGAGGCAGACCCCGGACAGCATACACTAACTCATTATTAACAAAATCGTCCTTTATCCTCCTATTTTCTGTGGCTGGCATATACACTCCCAAGAAGCTCACCTGCACTCCACCCCAATCCCTGTTCACTCTAACTTCCCTACCTCCCACGTCCTCCCAAGACTCTAAGGTAAATGAACTTGCCTCACTAATTCCTATTAACACCCCCCCCCTTTAAACGCCCCAGCATCGCATGCAAATATCCTATACCCCTTCACTACTATCTCATCACCCTTCCTATAATTATGCTCTTGAAAGAAGACAATGTCAACTTTCCACCTTTGCAAAGTAACCTCCACCCATTTACGTTTAACCTCATTTCTGAGGCTGTTCACATTTATCGTTACACACCTGAAATGTAAGACTGGGGTTTGCCCTTCGACTTCAGTACTCGCTTTTCCAATTTCATATGCCCCTCCCCATCCATCCCTCTCCTACCCCTCCCATCCTCCTTTACTTCCCGGGCACTACCATCACCCTTTGATCTTGCTTCTTTTCCTTGGACCACGTCCGCCCATACCTTTTTTCCAGGCCTTTGTGCCGCTGTCAACAATTCATCCTCAGACTCCCCCCAGGCCTTTTCCTCGACTCGCCCTTCTCCTCAATTAACTCCATGCTCTCTTCCCGATGAACCTCTGCTACTACCACAGATACATGAGCATTATTCACTTCCCCACATATGTCCTTCTCAACAACAACCTCATTAGATTCATTCGTGGCACCATGCTGCACCAATTCAGACACTTCTCCCAGTGATAAAGGTCCTCCCTGTATGAACTCACGCAAATCCTGCAGCATCTCTGCCTCCACCCCAGGCAGTTCCTGATTTCCGTCAACTGCCGCCGTGCCATGCACCTCTGATGCCACCGACGACGCCATTCCCTCGCCTCCCAGATGCCTATCCACCTGTTCCATCTCCTCGCTCCAAGACTGACTCACCATGCACTCCTTCCCTTCGTCCACGCTTCGTTGATCTGTCAGGAGTCCTGAAGCTTCCACTGTCCTTACAGCAACCTCCTCACCTGGTCTCACTTCCATCTTCCTGCAACTACAATCGGCTGCCAGGTGAGCCTGCTGTCCGTATAATCTACAGGTACGAACCTGCCCAACATATGTAATGTATACCTGTGAGCGGAAACCAGACATCATTACATAAGATGGGATGGGCTGACGTAACGTCATCTTGATGGAATACGTCCCCTAAAACATACCAGCGTAGGGCCCATTCAACCACCGTCCAACAGTCACAGCATGAACTATGCCATATTTCTGCATGACGTCAGTAACGTCACTTTCTCTAGCCTCAAATGGCACTTTTTTCAATTTTATCCACTTATAAGTGGCTGACACATCACATACACATACCTCTAGGCCTGCCAACACCACCAGCCGCTTGTCCTGGAATGTATCCACGATCCTGTGGTATGCAGCCGAACAAGCAAATTTCACAAAGAGCCTCTGGGCCCCATTCAGAGAAATCCCGTACAATTCTGAATGGTCAACACCAAACACATCGCGCAGAATCGCAGGCAGGACTACATCCACATTTGACAGTTACACTGCTCCTTGTAAGACTTCAATTCCGATGGTGTTAACCCTCCTCCTGTAACTGTCCGCCATTTGTAGTGAAAATAAAATTTCATGATGCGGCTACCAGAGGTCTCCACAAGCACCCGCACACAACCAGGGCTGGGCGTAGAATCAACTCATGAAATTCAAAGACGCCCAATTAGTAATCAAAGAAACTGATTTCCGCAGACGCAAGTGCTTTGAATCAGCACTTATCGCTGTTTCTAACACAATTAAACAAAATAAAGGCAGCTTCACCATCTCTGAAGTCTTAGCAAGAATCCTCCTGAAAACAGTAAAACCCTACCATCACATAGCCTCTCCTGCTAATACCACACAAGTGCATCACAGATGTGGAACACTGCTACAGGCCTTCTCTTTTCCAACCTCCTACAGAAATATTTGTCTAACCTGTTTTAATACTACCCAAGTAATTGTTTTTATCACCTTTTACTCATGTGCAAGTTGATTGTTCTACCTTATTGTATTACTACTACTACTACAACTTATATCACTACTACTTCTACCACCACTAGTATTACACCTCACTTTGAGAGTATATATATACCCTCTGTGTCCAAGTATTGCTTGTAACGGCTTGAAAAAGCTCCTGGAGAGCGAAACGTTGCCACAATAAAATGTCTCATTAGTTGCATTTGTGTCCTTTTACTTAACATATTGTCGGTAATTCTACTAATATTAATCTATTTTTTGTAGTTGCTGTTTGGGTGTTTAATTAGGGCGTGTAAACCCCGTCAGCTTATGAATCCGGTCAGAGGATACCTTGTTTTCAACGAATCCGTTTGAATCCGGCCGTTCGTTCACTTGTTCTTGACGAATCCGGCGAATCCGGATTAGTGGATCACTTATTTGGGCGTATCCAGTCGGTGATTTTGGACTAGCACATGAAAAGGACTACTGGGAGAGTATGTAACAGAGTAATATGTGTTCAGTTTGATACAAAAAATATAGCTTGCGTGATGGAGCAGCCGTGCTGCTCGTTGGTTCACTTGTTCTTGACGAATCCGGGCGAATCCGGATTAGTGGATCACATTATTTTGGACGTATCCAGTCGGTGATTTTGGACTAGCACATGAAAAGGACTACTGTAAGAATAATTAACAGTAATATGTGTTCAGTTTGATACAAAAAGTATAACTTGCGTGTTGGAGATTACTGGAGGAATATTTGATTTTCGTTGTGTATATTGCGACCGCTGCTAACTACAGGTTTAGTGTATTACCACAAACTGTATACGTCACTCCATCGCAATAAGTACCGATTTGTTACTAGTTAATAGCTACGGTAACACTGTAAGGTTTCTGAATGATGACACTAGGTGGATGGTATCACTAAATTTTAGGTCAGGTACACTGGCAGGTTTAAATATTATTAATACGAGCTGACCGGCATGGTAGGGTTCTGGCGACTGTTGGCAACTGTTTACCACATGAACCTTGCGTCTTTAGGCCTAAATTTACCTTAAATTTCACCTTACATTTATTTGGTATCTTATCTATATATTACAGTACCACTGTGATAAACACTATAACACTATATATGACACTATTATCTTGGAGACTCTTTCCTCTGGCAAAAAGGTTCTATTATGGTTGTTATTTGCACACGGTATACTAAGATTAACGTCCCCTCTTGAGAGTATACTCTGGCAGGTATTGCACACTAATTCTCCTTTTTGACGCAGTGTATACTATTTTTCTGCTAGTTTGGTTCCAAGCGCTGGAGGGATGAACCTTATAAGTTCACTGGCACAGTCTAGAGTTCTAGCACGCAAACGAGATCGCGATAATCACGAGAAAAAAACACGGAGCACTCGGGAACCCTAGATACCCAGGTAGGCCTACTTCTGTGGCACTCTCTCATAAAAAATTAATTTAGGTCTTCGACTTTCAGTCTGGTTAGCGGCTCGCTAAAAACTGAGTCATACTGGGACTTAAGTAACTCACTCATTTCCTTGCTGTCATCTGTGTAGGATCCATCCTGTTTAAGTAGGGGCCCAATACTGGTTGTTGTTCTCGACTTTGTTTTGGCATAAGAAAATAAATACTTTGTGTAGGAATAGGTTATTATATGGAATGGCTTGGAATAGGTGTTTTCAGGATAATTATAGGGATTTTACGGTAAAACAGTTGGTGGATTTAAGAAATGTGATCAGGTGATACGGGTCTGTTCTTCTGGGAGTGTAAGGATATAGGTGTGTGAAAGGAGATTGTATGGGGAAGGAACAAAAATTTAGTTTTTGGGAATATGGGAATTTACTGGAGACTTTGTTGTAAAATATTACTTGTGACCCTTGACTATAGGTGTTGAATGTGTGGAGTGAATAGGGCATGGTGATATGAAGGGGTAAAATTAGAGGTGGTTAGAACTGTGGAGACTCTTGTTTTCTTTATTATACAATTTATGGATATTAGTCGAATTCAAGTTGTCTGAGGTAATAAGGTGTTGTGCATATTTTATGTCTCTGTAGGTTGTTTTTGGGGGGAATTGATGTAAAGGGGATGCATACTGAAATGTCTGCAGTACTGAATATTGTTTGATTGGTGTAAATATATATAATTTGGTAATATTCACTCAGATATTAGTATAGTCAGGGACAATTGTAATAGATTAGATAGCATTTAGGGTTTGTAGTTAGTTGGAAAGTAACTAGTATTGTCAGTATTTTCAAGGAATATGTGTAGGTGAAAATTGCAGCTTTTTCATACATGCAGGATATGTTACAAGAAGTATTAAGTGATGATATAGTTGTGTCTTATTTCAATTTTTTTTTTCAGGGTGTGATAATTTATATTTATTACATAGTATATATAGTGTGACAGTATGTATTTGAGTGGAATTCTATGATGCATAGGGGATGATATGTTTTGCATAAGATAAGATTTCTTCGGATTTTTAACCCCGGAGGGTTAGCCACCCAGGATAACCCAAGAAAGTCAGTGCGTCATTGAGGACTGTCTGTCTTATTTCCATTGTGGTCCTTAATCTTGTCCCCTAGGATGCCACCCACACCAGTCGACTAACACCCAGGTACCTATTTGCTGCTAGGTGAACATGACAACAGGTGTAAGGAAACACGTCGAAATGTTTCCACCCCGCCGGGAACCGAACCCGGGCGCTCCGTGTGTGAAGCGAGAGCTTCAGCCACACAGACGACTTTACTCCAGCGGAGAAGCCATCCTGCAACACCCATTCTGGTACGACCGACAATTATTTTACAATATGTATTGTTGATTTGTTCAGATGAATGTACTTATGTTTACTTTACTATTAAAAATAATGTCAATAATTGTGTCTCTTAGGAAATATCGTTGGTAATGTCGTAATTTTTTAAAGTAATAGATTTGTCATTAACATAATTTTCGGTGCGGAAGTGAGTTGCAATTGAAGGGATATAAGGTGTATGCTGGTTCATCAGGGAAATTAAAGGGTGGGGTGGAGGTAGCAGTCGCAGAATCTAGCCCTTTTAAATTATATGCTTGGGAAGAGTGTGGGGGGGGTGATCGGATAGTGAGGGTAGAGGGGGAGTGGGGTGGAGTGCGGGTATGTTTCATGGGTGTATACATGCCGGCAGAACATTCAAGGAAGGTGAAGGTGGAATTTGTAAGGGATGTAATGATCTATGCTTTCAGGGGCTTACCTGGGGTGTCGATAGTAGGGGGGGATTTTAACTGCATAATTCGAGAGAGGGATGTTGAGCCTAGGGGGGGCGGGTGTGTGTTGGTTGAACTGAGGGATTTATTACGAAGTGCGGGGTTGGGGGATGTAGTTGGGGTAGGGGGTTCGGGGGAACATACATTTGTTAGGAGGGGTTATGGGGCTAGGTTAGATAGGATTTATGTTTCTGGGTCTGTTGTGGTGGGTAGGATCAGTTATTTGGATGTGGGTTTTTCTGATCACAGGGGGGTGTTGGCTGAGGTAGATTGGTCAGGAGTAGCTAAGTGGTATAGGGGATATTGGAAATTGAATGTTAGGTTGTTATCGGGTGAGGATGAAAGGGTTGAGTTTGCTTGTTGGTGGGGTAGGTTATGGGAACGAGGGCGTCGGAAGGAAGATTTGGTGGGTTAGTGGGTGTCAGTGGGAAAACCGTACATACGTATGTTTTATCAGAGATTGGGAAAGGAGGAGGCGGAATGGTGATATGGGATGCAATGATATTTAGAAGGCCTGCTACAGAGTTGTTATGTAAGAGGGGGATATGCAGTTATGGGGGAGATTAGGGAATTGAAGAATAGGTTGATAGAAATACAGAATGAGAGGTTTGGGGCGTGTAGGATGAAGGTGGGTATAGATGATGTTTTGTGGGGGGATAAACCCTCAAAATATGTGTTAAGTCAATGTAGAGTGCGTAGGGAGAGAAGGACAATGGAATATGTGGAAGTAGAGGAGAGTGCAGATGGTTATGAGTGGAGAATGAATATTAGAGGAACAGAGGCGATAGGGGTGTACGTGGACAAGTGGTTTCAGAGGTACCTGAGTAGTGTGGATGTGGAGTTGGAGGCTTGTAATATTCTTACAGAGGGGATTGTGGGGAGGTTAGAGGGGGGGATCGGGAGGGTATGGGGGTAATCAGCGAAGAGGAGGTATGGGAGGCAGTGAGTGGGCTTAGTAAAGGCAAAGCTCCTGGGATAGATGGGTTGGCAAATGAGTTTTATAGGGAACACTGGAATAGTATGAGAGGTTGTGTGGTGGAAGTGATGAATCGGATGAAGAGGGATAGGAGGATGGGGAAAGGGATGGGGATGGGTGTAATGGTTTTGGTGAAAAAGGGGAAGGTAGGTAATATGTTGAGTAATTACAGGCCACTGATGCTCATGAATGCAAACTATAAGATCTTTGCAAAAATATTGGGAAATAGATTGAAAAGGGTGCTTGAGAAGGTGATTGCAGGGGGGCAAGGGGGGATCCCGGGTAGAGGGGTGCTTAAGGGACATGAGAGGATTAAGGGTTTTTTAGATGGTGGTAGGGGGGGGCATCTTAGCTTTGGACTGGAAATGGGCGTATGACAGTGTGGAACGTGAGGTGTTGTTTGAGGTGATGAGGAGACAGGGTTTCGGGGAGGAAGTAGTGGATTGGGTTCGGTCATTATATGAAGGTGCTTGCGTTAGAATACAGGTGAATTGCAGGCTTGGGAGTGTGGTGGAGATGGATAGGGGTCTGCGACAGGGTTGTCCCCTGTCACAGATCTCTTTGCATGTGTGCAAGATCCATTCTATAGATTAGTGGACGGTGGGGTACAGGGAGGGGAGGGTGGCGTTATAGAGGGTGTCGTGGGTTATGTAGATGACACCACAGTGCTCTTAGGGAATGTGGTTGGTTTTGAGATGGTTCCGAGGTGTTTAAGGACTTTTTGTGAGGCCACTGGGATGAGCGTGAATGGTGCGAAGTCGAAAATGTTGGAGGTAGGATCCTGAGTGGGGGGGGGAGCTTGGGTCAGGGGTATGGGTGGTTCGTGGTGGATAGCATCACTATCTGTGGAATTGTATACATGAGGGATAGGCATCAGATGAGAGAGGTGAATTCAGGCCGAGTGGTGCAAAGGGCGAAGTTGTGTATGTCTGCATGGAGGCCGAGTGATCTCACTTTGCGACAGAGGGTACTTGCTGTCAATACATTGGTCTACAGTAGGATTTGGTATGTTGCTGGCGTGTACCCACTGTTGCAGGTGGATGTGAAAGAGTTGGAGCATAGAGTATTCAAGTATATCTGGGCGAATGGGAGGAATTGGTTGCAGAAGGAAATTGTTAGGAACAGGGTAGTAATGGGTGGTTTGGGTTTAATATGGTTGGAGCGGAGACTGGTGTGTATGTATGCGAGACGGTGCTTGGTGAGGAGAGGGGGCTTGGGGGGAAAGGTGGAGGGTGGGGTGGGGGGCATATTGAGGGAAATGAGTGAATGGTGGGGGGAAAGGAGTTAGAGTACTGTAGAGATTTGTTGAGGAATTTATTGGTAATTAAGGAACCGCATAAAATGAAGGTGAATGGGATGATGGGTCTTGGTGCGGAGGCTAATGTAGTAGAAGGTGCAGCGGTTTTTCCAGTATATGATTGGGTTCGGATATGGAGGGGTTTTCGAGGACTTAGGTTACGCGCAAGAGATCGGGAACAGATGTACAGATTTTTACATGGGGCGGTAGCATCTAGGGCGGTATTATTCAGTATGGGGTTGGTACAGGAGGGCAGGTGTGAGAGGTGTGGTATGTTGGAAACTGTCTTGCATGTGATATATTTCTGTGAAGCTTTGGGGCCGGTGCAGGAGTTGATGGGGGGGGTATGCAAACTTGGGGGAAGGGGGATACACTTGTTGAGGGCACTGTACCTGGACTTGGGAGGATTGGATGACAGGGTTAGGAGAGGCCTAATGTATTGTTTGGTTGATTTCGTGTGTGGGTCATGGAGATTGAGGGAGGTGGGAATAAGGGAAAGAATTAGGACATTGGCTGCGGTAATGTACCGTACGAAATGTAGAAACAGGCAGGTGTATGGGAGGGATTGGGATAAGGATTTTAGTTCGGCTTATAGGAATTTCCGGGTGGGAGAGTTATTAAGTGGGTTTGTAGGAGTTTAAGGGGGCTTGGCTCTGCAACTTGCTTGGGAATGTACGGTTGTGGCTTTGGTATGGCCAGGAGGTTGATTGTGATTGACTGAAATTGGTACGGTTGGGGGGGGCGGTTTGGTAGGTGGGGACGGATGACCTTTATAATGGGTGATGGGAGACAGATGGGTTTGGGTGTGTATGTTGTGTGATCGAGTGGGGATGTGGATTTGGGTGTGTGGGTTATTAAGGGGGGGGGTTGTAATTGGGGAAGAGTAAGGGTTTGTCCTGTTCAGTGCTGGGTGTTCAGTTATGGTGTAGTGTGTTGATGTGGAGTGTTATTATCGAAGATTGTGTATGGTCTGAGGTACTGAAACCTGGTTGATGGATCTGTGGACTTCTGGCAGATTCAAGACTTGGTGATGTTAGAGGACGGTAAAATGTTTGGTTACTGTCACATGAATTTGGTGTACTTTTTATATATTTTTCGTCGTTGTACTCAGAGATGGCAAGGTTTTTGACTTGTCATGTGCAGTGGAACTGTGTCAATAATGAAAAGGACAGGTGGTACTTGTGGTATCAAGTTCTGGGTGTGAGTGGGTATACGTGGAGTGCATGTCATCTGTATGATTGAGTATAATATATATTGTGCCTGTGTGTGGAATACTATAGTAATTTGTGAGAAATGTACATTGTTTGGTGTACGACATTGCTGTACCAGTGGATGTGGAGTGGTAATGGCTTGGAGCTTTTATCATATTGGAGTGGACAGATATGTGGTACACGGGTCAGGCTACAGTGGTGATTTACGCTATCTGTTTTATATATTGTACATTCATCCTGATGTATTAGGGTCACACGTAGGTTGTTGGATAATGATTCTGGGTAAATGTAATAGGTGCATATAATTATATGCACATAGTGGTTGGCGGGGATAGGGACTTTATTGTTCTTTAATTGTTTTACTGGAGATTGATTATCTGTATGTTTTGTATTGATTTTTGTAATTATTTGCATTAGTGATTGCGGTCACAGTTATTTATAGATATGTTTTTGTAATTCTGTATAAAACCAATAAAATGTAAAAAAAAAAAATTGACCACATACTTTGTAACCGCCATGAGAACATTAGTCAGTCAGGCGTCATTACCACAGGTCTTAGTGATCATTTCATCATTTACTGTACCAGGAAAATTACTAGGGAACGGATAGGCCTACACAAGACAATAAAAGTTAGGTCAACTAGAAACTACAGTAAAGAAACACTGGTAAATATGCTACACAATTGTGACTGGTCAGTAATAACAAGTTGCACGGACGTAAATGATGCCTGGGAAAAATTCAAAACAATGTAGAATATAACTTTGGTATATCTGTGTCTAGCATTAGG
This sequence comes from Cherax destructor, assembly GCA_009830355.1. Classification (NCBI taxonomy): domain Eukaryota; kingdom Metazoa; phylum Arthropoda; class Malacostraca; order Decapoda; family Parastacidae; genus Cherax; species Cherax destructor. Next base: position 61,892 of record WNWK01011174.1, read on the forward strand.
AATAATATTATAGCTATAGGAATGCAGTATGATAACATGAACGTAGATAAGTATGTTTATGGAGCAACTTGCTATGTGAACAGACTGACTGATGTTGTAGTGGCCAGGCTTAGGCTTGGCTACAAGTACTTCTGGACTGGGAGGGGATATGGGGGGGGTTGACTAAGATGAAATTGAGGGCGAAGGTAAGGGAGGTGATCGTTAGGTTCTTGCATGGAGTGGTAGCTGTTTAAGATGGGATTGGTAGGGGCACCGGCGTGTGGCAGGTGTGGAATGGAGGAAACAGCTTATCATGCCATTTACTCCTGTGAAAGTTTGAATACTGTAAGGGTGTGGATTGGGAGGATCATTCGTATGTTGGGAGGGGGGGGGGGTATACAGACATTACGGGCTTTGAGTTTGGATATTGGGGGTGTGGGTGGAGCCGAGAGGCGGGCGTTGTTGTATGTTATGGTGGATTTCCTGTATGTGTCGTGGGTGATGAGGGAGGTGCCAGGGGATGTGCGGATTAGGGCCATAGCGGGTAGCATGTACCGCACAAGATGTAGGAATAGGGTAATTTATGGGAGGTCGTGGGATGTCCTTTTCTCGGAAAGTTATAGGAATATGACGATCAGGGGTTTACTAGGGGCGAGGTGAGGGGATTCTCTTAAATGGGCTTGTCTGCAGGTGGAAGAAGTGGTGAATGAAAGGGTAGATAGGGTATGTTTGGCATTGAGAAAGATGGTTAGAATCGTGGGGATGGTGGGTGAGGTGACGGGTGACTCAAGCGATGTATGTCACGGGGGACACATGACGTTTTTGTGGAGGGTGGGGTGCATAAAGGTGGGTAGCGAAAGAATGAGAGAGGGGTGGGGAGACGGGGGTGACTGGATAGGGGTATCATTTTCTTTATCATGCTTTATTCACTTTTGTTCATATACTTCAAGGGGTGAATTAAAGGGGGCTTACCTAGAGGCAATGATGAGGATATGAAGAAGATATTGTACGTGTATGTGGATAAGGATTGATTAACCTTATTTTGTGCTAAAAATGTATGAAAGTCATGAGCAAGGTGAATGCCATGGCTATAATTGCCAGAGAAGTTGTGTTCAGTGTCCACATAGTTTTGGTGTGGAAATCTGTAGATTAAAGAGCAGATAGTAATGTAGTACATAGTTCCATGGTGTTTTGGAGCAAGTATTTTTAGCCTGTTGCATCAGGTGATAGAAAATAGTTATGTATATCTAAAGTCTGTTCTATACCCTGTTATGTGAGGTGAAGGTGGTGGGAAGGGGGGTGGGGAGTGGGAGGGATAGCGGTGGTATCCAGGGATACCAATGGCAATGTAATGTAATGACGATAGAGTCGTCTATATGTGGATGGTTTCATTGTCATTCCGTGAAGGCAAGATATTAATTTATTGTGTATATACATTATGTAGATGGTTGTTTTCAGTGTTCTTGTGATATACAGGATATACTTGTAGGATTAAAAATATACAGTATATAATTGTTGGATTAAACTTATATGGTAACAGCTGGGGTTGTGTGGACCTATGTGAGCGTTATGCTTATGGTGCTATGATAATGGTTTTTATGTACAGAGTCTGTTTCATATAGATATCATATATATTATGCATCTTAACAACTGGATATATTACATGCAAGACTTGTTATCCAATGTATATAATGTACCTTTCTAACTTCGATGTATGTGGGTGAATAAGGTTTAATTGTACGTGGCACAGGTTTCTATTATGTGATGACGGGTTCTTTGTTTACGTGTTGATTATATATTAAGTAATTGCTTTGTTACGTTGTATGCCTGTTGGCGCTCTGTTTATTTTATATGTATTCCTACAGTTTATAAATAAAATATATATATATAAAAAAAAAGTACTTCTGGCAGTTTGGGAGATACACAGATGATGATCAAACTAAATGCAAATTATGTGATCAAGCATATGGTCACTGTCTTGAACACTATGTGCTTAATTGTGCACTTATTGAGGAATATAGAGATAGACAGTATAATAACCTATGTGACATGTCAAGATATCTTATTCATGAAATAAGATGCCAGTTGTACTAAGCAAATTTCCTAAGTTTGCTTGTAACAGATAATTGAAATGTAGATATAAACCCAAATGTACAATTGTTAACCCCTTTGGGGCCTAGTGCCTAGGCCTTTTGTGTATCAATATGCTCTTGCGCTACCGTCCACAGGATGGATATGGGTGCACAATAAACTAGCCACTTCTGTGGCAAAATCTAAAAAATCTAAACAATGTTCACTGTCATCCTTGATAATATTGCACCAGTTAAAGAGGTTAGGATTAAACGAAGAACTGAACCCTGGATGACTACTGATATATTAGATAATATGAAATTCAGAGACCACTTGATAAAAAGATTTAAGGCAAATAGACAGGATATTGCAGCACTAAATGAATTCCAAAGGGTGAGGAACAGAGTGCAGAGGCTTATAAAAGGCGCAAAGGCAAGACACTTGCTCAAAAATCGAAGAGTACAAGAATAACCCTAGAAAGATATTCCACGCCCAGCCTTGGTTGTGTGCGGGTGTGCTGGTGGTGCTCCCTTGCGGCAGCTAGAGGCAACATCATTTTCAAACAATGGATCTTACCGGAAGTTTTGGATGCAGTGGGGGTTGTTGATGCGGTGGGAGGGCGGGGCAAGCCTGTAGAATTCACTTTTTTAGGGGCAATTATGCGGCTAGATTGGATCGGATTTATGTTTCGAGAGCTGTAGGGGTTGAGAAAGTGGAATGTTTGGATGTAGGTTTTTCAGATCACAAGGGTGTGTTGATGCAAGCGGGTTTGGAGGGGGCAGTGAGGGTATAGAGTTATTGGAAACTTAACGTGGCAATGTTTAATAGGGTAGAGGGGATGGTGGATTTTAGGGGTGGTGGGGGTCTGTGGAGGGGGGGGGGGTGTACAGGGCCAGGTGGGGGAATGAGGGGGAAGAAGGGGGAAAAGGTACTTTGAGAAGGTGGGGAAGGGGGGATGCTGATATAGGATGGTTCCAGAGGTATTTAGGGGTTTATTGAGGGGTAGTTATGGTGGGAAGGCGGGGGAAAGGGATGCAGAGAGTGTTGAGGGGGTAAGAAGGGCTCTGAAAGACATTCAGTATGAAGGTTTCACGCTTTTGGAGAAGGGGGTGGAGGAGGTTTTAAGGGGGGTAAGGGTCGGGGTGGTGTTGAAATTTTTAGAAGCGTAGACAGGGTATGTTTCTGACATCTGTAGAGGTGGAAAGAGGAGATGGGGGGGGATGAGGTGGGAAGAGTGTTGCAAACTACAGAGGGGGTGACTGGTTATGCAGGTTGGTTTGGTAGGAAGTTTGCAGAAGAGGAAAGGGATGGGGGGCTTGTGTCCAATTATTAGGGGGGAAATTTAAAAGAAGGTTGAATGAGGATGATAGGAAGGGAAGAGGGGATATACGGAAGAAGAAGTTTGGGGGCAGTTAAAGGGTTAAGGGTGGGAAAAACCCAGGTATAATGGATTACCGGGGGAAACCCTGCAAACTGGCAGGTGCTGAGAGGGGGGGCTAGTCAGGGGCTTCAATGACATGAGGAGACAGGAGTAATGGAGGAGCGTTAGGACGGAGTTTTGTGTTAGTACCTAAATGTAAAACACCAAAGGGGGTTTAAGGGTTATAGGACCATTTCACTCATGTGTACTGACTATAAAAATATTTGCAAAAATTTTGGCTAATAGGTAGTGGGTTTTAGGTTATTGAAACGCTGAGTAACCATAACAATGTACTCTCCCCAAAACCCCCCCTAACAACAACCCAATAACAACACAATTATAAATGCGAACCAAACAAACATAGTATTCAATCCTACTTCCCAACCCCCTTATTCCTCCTTTTCCCAAATTACATTATATCATCCCAAATTATAAATCCCAAACCATCTGGGGGTTTGACAACTCTGCTGGGAAAGCCGGAGTTGGGGGGGTTTGCACTGTCCTGAGGTGCCTCCTCTTCTCTCACCCGGTGGTTCCCTTAGCAAACCTCCCCGGAGGGTTTTTC